>JAQMCX010000041.1:10855445-10921770 GCA_029814765.1 Acanthurus leucopareius | reverse complement strand
CTCGCGACCGCTGCGTGGAGGACTAAGCCTGCCGTACATGGGCCGCCCGCGCTCCCGATTGAGCTAAACGGCGGCCCGTAATTTTAACTTTTTGATAATTAATATGCTACTAGATGCTAAAATCATAACAATGTACCTTTATTATTTCATCACTTCACATTCACTTCATTATTTCATCATACAACAGGATCCAAATTGCCTCTGATAATGTTCAGCTTACTTTACTGCAGCATTATTAATAATGAAATACTACAGTCAAACTCAAAATGCATACATATTGCCCATTAAAAATATGCTTGGTTGGTGGATATTTTGGTCTAACAGAGTCAGAAAGTTAATTGGGGACACTGCGACTGCGACTCGCCCGACCAGCCAGTTACAGAAAAGCCCCTTTACCCCCCCAGCAGGAGAAAAGAAGGAAACACTGGACTCTCATTTAACTCTGAGACTCTCGTTTCCAAATAGCATGATTTGCAAAAAGCTATCGAAGCGTGTCGCTATATTTGCATGTGTATTGTTTCCGGCCCTGCAGGAAGCAAAACATTGATTTTTAACATAAAAATTCAACATTTTTGCACCAGAGTAAGAAATTTTAAGAGAAAAAGAGTATAAATGAAGACTTGTGGTACAACAACAGTCTTCTCCTGCTCTAGTTTAGCTTAAAAAGGTTGTTTTTTCATCAAAAACTGAGCTTCACTGTGATACAACTTCCCTTTTTGAGCTTTAAATTAATGGCCAATTAATACAGAAATCTCAAATATGCTAAAACAACAGTATCTGCTCTGGTTCCACAGCCAGCAGCATATAAACAAGCAGAGCTACACAAGAGAAGCTGCTCACATTCAAAAAAAGAGGCAAACGGAAAAGCACTCTTTTATACTCCGTGTGTGTGTGTGTGTGTGTGTGTGTGTGTGTGTGTGAGTGGATGACTTTGATTTAGACAAAATCGAGGTGTATGTCGGAAATGAGCCACACTGTTCTGACTTCAGTAGCAGGCTGTGTGTGTGTGTGTGTGTGTGTGTGTGTGTTTCATGCAGTTCTGAACTGAACTCCCTCTTTTTTTTTTTCGATGATTTAAATGTCCCAGATCTGTCTTTGACTCAGCGTCATCGTTTCTTTGTGAGTGCATCTCTACATGTGAATGTGTGTGTGTGTGTGTGTGTGTGTGTGTGTGTGTGTTTCCTGTACACACACACACACACATGCATGCCCATGTGTTTTTTTTTTCGCTGCCTCACATTATCCTGAAAATACATTAACATTTCATGGAGTACACAGGAGTTTGTGGACTGGATTTCATCAAAATTTCATCCTTGATTATGGCGGGGTGGGGTGGGGGGTTTGCTGGAGGGAGATTCCCCCCTCTGAGGTGAGCAACCAGACTGATCCGAGTCCAGCGAGGGAGGGGTGGAGGCAAGAAAAAAAATCAATTCCCAGCAGGATATTGACTGAGGAAGCCGGCTGCTCGGTCATTTTAAATAACCTAAGAACACAAATAAACACTCTTAATGATCTGGAGACAAGTGTTCCCACCAGAGTCTTTCCACAAAGTCTTTTGAAGCTTCGTCTGGAGCGTAAAGCTGCTAAAACCCCCGACTGAAACCTTCACAAATGAGAGACTTTCAGGCTCGGCAGTGGCAACTTCAAGGTACACAGAGTAATCTAACTCTGAGTACCAATAAATCTTAAAATGAGCTGAAAGCCCATCAGTCCTGCAGCTCAGACAGACAGCTGCTAACACACTCCTTATTATAACAATCATACTCCTTTGTAAGTCTGTTTTATTCAATTTGCCACCCAGCTAGCTACAGTTACTAGTTACTTTTTAAAAGAATACTTTATAGCAATAACTGATAAGATAATACAGCAGTAAAGGTGTAAGTTTTTTACATATACTGTAGCTATTCAGAGTCCTAAGCAGAGCAGGTAGGGATGTGACTTGACATTTGACTTGAACTTGCAAAAAAATGACTTGTGAGCATCTTTGATAAAGTAACTAAAACTAGCTTAACCCTGACCAGGTAGAACAATCTACTTATGCGTTCAATAGGTACTTATCTTTTTAATAATTCAAGTGCATTTAGCTGAAACTACTTCTGTGCTTTTACTTTTCAATGATCTAAATGCAAGACCTCATTCTACAATGCAGAGTATTTATGCAGTTTTATCAGTCTTTTTTACAAAGAATATTAAAGAATCTGAACATCTGATTATTCTGATTATTTTAAGAATATGTAAGCAAGATGGCATTAAATTTCAAGGTATTTCTTCCCCCTTCTTTAGAAATACAGGAGCCCAAACATACAAGAAAACATGTTTTTGCTGTTAAATAAATCAAAATTGTAATGGTGACGTATTGTTTCTCTTCTTTTTTAGAATTAAAATAACTTCTCTGCTTTAATAAGACTTATTTAGAATGTAATCTAAGCTTCTTTCTTCAAGCCCTCTAATATAACTATAACTCTTTCCTTATACTTATTTGGACTCATAACAAAAGCTTAGGAAGATACTTAAAGAGTACTTCCTCAAAGTTTTAGGCACAAGACCTCGTCTTCTTCATCATGCACTGATAAACATGTGTCTGCATGTGCAAAGATAATGGAAGCTACAGGAAACAAACTACAGCATCAAAAACACAAAGAAAAACAGTGTTTGGTCCAAAAATAATGACTCGAACAATGATTTCCACACATCAGATCGACTATTCCTCTGAGAAAAGACACACTGGAAAATGCTAACAAAGCAGAAATCAATTAGGACGATCTAATAAAAGATCCCAGAGTTCTGCCAAAGGAGACACAGCAAGACCATTAAAGCTACCTTCATGCCAAGGCTGGTCGACTCTCAGAGCTTAAATGATGCACAGACGTCTGCTTTTAAGACTTCTGTCAGACATAATGCATCCCTCTCAGCACCATCACACTAAATCCAAGTGATTATCACTCTAATAGTCTGATGTCTACAAAGACAGACTGGTTTGATTTCCTCTAATGACTCGCGACACACAGCAGTAAAAATATATGGACTCTGGTAATTATCGCACACTTAACAAAGGGAACTTTTCCAGTCAGCAGCTCAGTGAATCAAACCAGAAACCCTTTGATTCGCGGTCAGCCGGCCTGCCTCGCAGAAGGAGGACAGTTTCCCTTCAAGAAGCTTCGACTTTTTATCTTAACACACAAGTACAGTAGAAATAATGTGAGTGCAATCAGAGAAACTACCATCTTCAACCTCACACACACACACAGTGTCTCTGCCTTACAAGCTCTTTAAAGGGTAAAAAATGAAGAGCACTGGAGCAAAACACCCAAAACTTTTATGGAAATTTAGTCAAACTTTACACTTAATCTGCATCGTAGACATCTAGGTAATCCAGTAAAAGATCCGTGTGAGAAACTCTGTTAGTTTAGAGCAAAAGAACAGGTTTTCTAATAATAGAAAAAATGCTTTTCACGAGCAAAGAAAAACAACCCTCATGTCGATGCATAGTTCAGATAATCTAATGCTTTTTTCTTGCTGGAGAAAAGAGAGAATTCACTCAATGAATCCAGGAACAATAAGCTGTCAGTGAATCTAAAAAGCTTTTCTTGGACAGACGTGACATCATATTTCCTTGAAATGACAGGAAATGAAGTCAGACGAGGATCGCTGCTGCTAACTAAAGCAAAACCAACATTTTAACTGTTACTAGCATTAAAATGGAAAAGCTTTCGATGCGCAATCTCATTCATCAAACATTACCTCACTTCTGGTTGTGTGTCTTTCTCCCTGACAGTAAATGAGACTGTACAGAGGGCAAAATAAAGAGGGTAGGTGGGGCAAAAAGTGGGTTATTTACCCTTCTATTAAAGACAAACTGTAGGCTTGGTTATTGATATTTATTTGGCTCATGCTTTACTTTATATTTTGGAATTTATTTGTAAATTATGTTATATTCTGTATCTGTGCTTTTAACTGTTCAAGATGCGTTTCATTGAATCTCAGAATATGTTTTTAATGGATCTGATTATGTGGCTTGTAACTTGTAACGTAACCCCAGGCGATGATGACCTGCTTCATGACATCAAGGTGTGTTAAGTACCTTAACTGAAGAGGCACGAGACCGCATCACAACAGCGAACGATGCGGACGGTCGCTGCATAAGCTAAGTTCTTTCATGCTCCTTACAAACTGTAAAATACGCGATATTTGCTATAATTCTTGTTTTGCGGGTGTTGTGTTTGTTTTCAGGTGCTGTACCTTACCTGCCCGCTGTCTGCCTGCTTCCGGACACGTTACCTCTTAACCGGAAATTGTGCTTAGACCTGCAACCTGGGCGCAACCAAGTGCGCAATGGATGGGGGTGCATATGACAATAGGCATTACAGCGGGAAATATTATACATATTTCTTGTTGTATTACCATGTGTTTAAAGTTCAGAAAGTACTTGCCTGTGTTATTTATTGCTTGTAATTCTCTAATTGCTGAGGAGCCACGCGGGGTTCAGCTAAAGGACTGACACGCGCTCAGGTGGAGGGTGGTGAGTGACCTGCCGACCCTCCAATCAGCAGCCGATCTGCTCTACAGCACCTGAGGACCACAGCCAGCACCTGAAGATGCACCATGTTAACGCAACCAGTGTTTTTTTCACTTTTTAAAAATGGAAATGAGCCATACAGGCTGGACAAACAACGAAATGTGTCAGATGAGGATGTTAGCATAGCAGCTAAAGGACAAATGATTCAAACTTTGCCTTTGTCACCATTATGATGTGTTCATAATCCACCTGCTCTCATCAGACTCTGCATTACTTTGTTGTTTGTTGAGGGCTTATGATTCATCCGTTGTAGTAAGCAAACCTTGGCATGATGCTGCTAACTGTCTTTTTTTCTCTCCTCGCTCTCACTCTGTGTGTGTGTCACCATTGCTGCAGATTACATAATTCACCTGCTGAGAAGAGCCCGATGTGTCCAGGCTTGTGTCCTATCTGACGTGTTGCTTATTCCTCTGGTCTTGTGCTCACTTTTTGATCTGTTTCCTCAGAGACCAACACAGCCTGTCCTGTTCTGATGGTTTATCCTCAGAGAGCCTCCTTCCTTTATCCATCATTGTTACAAGACTTTAAAATTGACTTTTTTACTCATTCACTCAATAAACACATGCAATTATAACATAGATTGGTAAAATGATGAATAAAACCAATAACAAGATATGTTATTTTATCATTTTTGCCTTGTAGAAAGCAATGTGGTTCTTCAGAGAACCCTTCAGAAGACAAGAGGTTTAGAGATGAAACCCTGTGTTTAACATTTAGAGCCTCCTGGGTGGGATCCAGATTAAACCCCTAAAATATAAAAGGGATCTCGCTTAAACCCCTCAGGTGGGTTCTTGTTATCACCTTCAGGAGGTTCTCAGCTTCTTAATAGAAGCTCCAGAGAAGGTTCTAGGTGGAACGTTTACATCATTCAGCATCCCACAGGGAGATTTAGATTAACCTTTTCACAGACGCTTCAAAGTAAAACCCTCTATGTTTGCTATATTTAACAATTTGAAATGTTTTAATGATCCATCTGTATAAAAATGAAGCAGTTTCTGTGCCATATGAATAAAGTTTTTCTTACAAAAAAGTGTCCGTTTATCAAATGTGAGGATATGTTGCTTTTTCTTTGTCATTAATGACAGCAAAACAAACAATTAATCTAGAAAATAATCAGATGTAATTGTAGTAAAAGGTGCATTTATCCACTGAACGTCTCATCTCCCTCCCATCGAAGCACGTGCACCTTTAAGTGGCTGCCAGTTCATTACACAACCTGCACATTTCATGGTCGACTGAGGTAATAATAAAATAATAAAACCTTCCATGCGTGATCATGATGCACAAATTCAAGCACCTTGTATTTTCTCAGTAAACAGACAATGCTGTTAACAAGCTGTGGCCTGGGGTTGTAATTACAAACTGATGCTGTGCAGCTAAGCATTGTTCAAACAAACAGAACCTGAATCCTAGTAGATTCAACCCAAAGTGTCCAAAAAATAACAAATACATCCGATTTTATTTCAAGCAGGTGTGTATAAAATGTTGGAAAACAGGTGCAGAATATTTCCATTGGATTCAATGGTGCAGCAATGAATCACACAGTCTTGAGTCTCAATCCTTCACTCAGTTTAAGCACCACAAAGCTTCAGACACAACCTGAGAACAATCCTCATCTTCTGATGCAGCGTCACCGGTTTCAGCACCGCGGACAGCCCCACTCCCAGCCAATCACAGCCGAGCACCTCGGACAGCTCCAGCGGTTCTGAACTCCACCGAGTTGTCAGGCCATCAGAGTAAAACTCATCAATATGATCTAATCTTACCTCCAATATCCGGCCGCAGAGTCTTGTCATATTCCTTGAGCAAATTGTTCAGTATGAGTGTGGCATCCTCCTGGTGCGACCTGGGAACCAGCATTTGATTGACAGTGGTATCGTGGTGATCTTCATAATCGTCGCCATATTCCAGTAGATCAGAACTGGAGGGGGGACAATAAGGAGGAGGAGGAGGAGGAGGAGGAGGAGGAGGAGGGGGTCGTTAATCATGCTGATGTGTCTTCTCTTCGCTCCAGTTTCATAAACACTATTGTCTTGTGAAACTTTGTCGCAGCAGATAAACAATGATGTCTTCTTGTAGTTTGAACGCGTCTCAGAAACGACTGTCAGAGCCAATCTGGGCGCAGCGGTGCGTGGCTGCTGTCATTTTTTTGACTGTGTGAGTGTGTATTTGTTTGTGGCTGTGTGTGTGTGTGTGTGTGTGCGCGCGTGGGGAAAGCCCTCCGACAGAAAAAAGAAAAAGAAAAAAAGCACTACATGCATTACCTGCCAGAATCATTCATATAAAAAAGACGCAGTTTTCATTAAATCCCACATTAGTGACACCTGAACTTTTGAAGCGTCAAAGAAAACACCTCACAGCTGTTGATCATGCTCATTAAGAAAAATAAAAAGGTGTAAATCGGACTCACCGAGCAACTTGAAGGAGCAGGAGTATGGAGAGGATGACCACAAACTTGATTGTCATTTTCCCATGCGCGGATCACCTGTGATCACAGAAATCGGTGGACGGAGACCCCGACGTTGCGCTTCTGCCGCTGCCGCTGCTGCGATAAAGTGCCAGTGTACAGTAAAGGTGTGTGACCATCAATCCGTGCTCTGAACTTCCTCATCCGCCCACACACTTTCTTCTGCGTGTCATCCGCGACCACACAGCGGTCTCTTCCCCCCCACCTCGGTCCTCCGGAGCTGCTGCTCGCTAGGGGTTCCTCCCGGGACGCCACCCCCCGACGATCAATCAATGTGATCAGTCCAGCGGAGGGGGGAGTCGAGTCGGCTTGATCCAGCGGCGCCCTCCTCCCTCTCTAACGCCTGTGTGGGCAACAGAGTGGTTGGGTGACGCTGTCTGCTGCTGCTGCTGCTGCTGATGGTGGTGGTGGTGGTGGTGATGTTGGTGTGGTGAACCTTAAGAGATGAGCATCTTGTGTGACTCATACAGCGCGCGCGAGCAACATACAGCACCTGGACCACAACTACAATCACCTTATCTGCATAAAAACTAATGCTTTAATATAAAATGTGCATTTTTTGTATCATTTAAACATTTTTCTGCATTTGAGAGTGAAATTATTCCATTAAATCAGACAGTCAACTAAGGGTTAAATAGTGCAGGATTTAGGTTTATTGGCTTTTTAAAACCTCCCTAAACTCGATGAAGAAGTAGGCCCGCTCTGATTTCCTGAACACTTTATCCACGTTTTTAATTTTACAGCCTGATGAACTGCGCAGATCATAAAAACAGCGTCAAACATGAGCACGGAGACATAAAAAAAAGAGGAGGATGTCAGCTTGCTGAATATGTACTTGACTTTTAGTCCATAGAGATGTTCACTGTTTCCCTGATGATGATGATGCTGATGATGATGCTGATCGGTTCTTGGAGTAATTTCTCAGGCTTTTCACACCCGTTTACGTACCGCAGAGTCACAGCGAGCTCTCCTTCACACTTTAAATAAGTCATTTCTGAAGAGGCGCACTAACTCGGTGTGGCAGTCCGGCGATCAGCCCACAAACTCAGGGAGGCTCTTTCATTAACACATCAACACGCTGCGTGCGAGCGGACGGGCTTCACTGCCCCCTGGTGGCGGAGTACGCAGAAGTGAAGGAGGCAGGAGTGTTAGATTTGCACTGCAGTGCTGCAGCTGGGCAATTAACCTCTTGACCAACACTGACCTCCATAAACAACCGACTGCTTGTGATTATCATTCTGATGGTTAACTAAAATATCCCGTGCAGCTGCAATCTGTTTCACTGAGAGTTTTATTTCCAATTAAAATCAATTTTATGAAGGAGAAATATAGAAACATTTGTCATAATAAAGAATTCAGAGAGAGTGCAGACGTGTTTTCAGCTGAATAAAGTTGAAGTTTCAAAAGTAAAAGTACTTATTTTGCAGGAAAATACTTTCACTATCTGATATACAATATTATTATATCTGACATGTTAGTTTTTACTAATGCATCGATATGTCAGCAGGTTTCAACTGTTTAGCTGCTTAAGATGAAGCTAATTTTAATTATTCTACATACAGTTAAGCAGTTTGGTCCAGTAGTTAACAAAAAAATACAAAATTTTGGATAATTTTACCTATTTGGGCTTTAAACAATCACTAAAATGAAACAATCTAAGAAGAATAGAGGGGAAAATGTCTCATTTAGTAACTTACATGTGAAATATGACAAATTACAAACTGCTACTTTCTTTCCTGTAAGTTCAAAAGCCAACAAAGGTTTATAACCACTGATTTTCTTTAAAATTCAGTGCACAAATCGCATGTCAAACCTTATATTAAAGCCTGTTCAGTACATGTTTACAGTAAAAAGTACAGTATATTCTCTGTTGCATCCCGCCACTCTCTAAAACTCAATAAAACTGACAAAGTGCCTTCAAAAGTGAGCAGTTCCTTCTCTTCTAAATGAGATGTCTGATGTTTCAAGAACATCTAAGAAGTTCAAATGCTCTCATCTATAAAAAGCTGGTCACTCATCGCTCGGCATGTGATGAAAATAATCACAGCCTCAGATGATGCCACTCTTAACAACACAGACGTTGGCAGCAAAATAACCGAAGCTGATTGTTACATCAGTCTTTTTTCGGAAGAAAGTGATGACACAAAAGCAGAGAGAAAAAAACAGATCGAAGGAAAAAAAGATTTCGTGCAGATGTGTGATCGCTGAAATTGGAGCAGACATCAAAAACAGGCATCACACTGTCATAAAGCAGCTAAATATCAATGTGGACGGCTATAATTATGATTTAATGAAGCCGTATACGAGCGATGGCGGTTTCTGTGCAGAGAAAATCTATAATAAAAAGCATATTTATTAATAATAACCTGTGAAAACCATCTATGTTCATCCTTTTTATTAGATCATTTGAAGTATAGTACATAAAACAAATACGGTACATAAAACAGAGAATGAATAACACAAATACTTCGTTAAGCTCAGCTACAGCTACAATGGCTTTGCTGCATTTTTTTTGCAAAATTGAAGCAGAAGTCTCAGATTATTATCTCCTCCAAAAAAAATAATCAAAGAAAGTTCTTCACTGAGGCTCTAAACAAAGAGGAACTTCATGCACGTGTGATGGCCTTCCTGGAATAGACAACTGTTGTTATCGTAGCCTTGCATAAGTCTCTTTAAGCTGTCTGCTGCATGTGTGTGTTTGTGTGTGTGTGTGTGTATGTGTGTGTGTGTGTGTGTGTGACATTCCCCAGTTGAGAAACTCAAGTTTAAAACTTCAGTCTGCTTCACTGCCCAAGAGCTAGCTTTGGATAAAGTACATATAATCAATTCTAAATTTGTCCCTAACACGCACCAGCCACAGCTGTCCAGACACCACAGAGAGAAAAACAAGTATTTGTCATCGGCTGGGCCAGTCGGGGCTTAAATTGGAGCGAAGCGCTTTGCTGTAAGGGGCCCCCTGAATGGGTGAAAGTAACTTAAGCGGAACTAAATCCCTTTTTTTACCAGATGTATGGCAGATGAGCCTGTCACAGTGGCTGAGGGAAGGAGGGAGGGGGAATGGAGAGGAGTGGGGATGGTTAAATGGATGGATGGATGATGGGGACAATCATATTTTATATGACAAGAAAGATACATGTGTGTGTCTCCCAAGTTTTAGCACGATGGAGATTCTCTGATTTACGGTAAAATGAGATAAAGTGAAATGATTCAGTGTGACTGTTGCTCTAAAATTATTTAAAAGAAAGAAAAGAGTAATTAGGTTTGACAATAAGTCATTTTTCAGAATTGTTAACCTTGCGGGGGGGGGGGGGGCATCAGGTCTGTATGTTTTTTTTGTTTCTTTTGATTCATTTGAGAATAAAACTGGTTAGTTTGGACAAACAGAGACACACTGCTTTCAGGAAAATGCTGCACAGTAGCCTTTGTCTCTCCACATATGAGGGACATAATAACTAATGATGCTAATTATTATGTGGTGCTATTCATTTAGATTTACATGAGCCTTGTATTTAAACTGTTACCTACAATAGATTTTTAAATTTGTAAACTCTAAAAGAGATAACTTTGGCCTTTTGTCAGACAGCCAGATTTGTATTTCCAATTGTCTGAATCAATGTTAGCAGCTCTGAAGCAAAGCAGCACTTTGAGCTTAATGCTAAACACTAGCATGCTAACAGTGACGCTAACAAGCTGATGCTCTGCAGGTCTAATTTTTGCCATGTTTAACGTCTTGGCATGTTTATGTTTGATACTGAGTACTGAATTAGCATTAAAAGTAGCTAAGATTGATGGGAATATTTCAGTCAAAGATGGTGGCGCCAGAGGGAAAGTCAGCAGATCAAACAATGTGATTAGATTTCACCCAGATTTAAACATGACTGATTAACTAATTCAAGACAGTTCATCCAATAGTTGAGATATTTCAGTTTGGAAGAAAGAAACAGTGGACAGACCAACATAACAATCATTAAGAAACAAAGAAGGCAGAAACACTCACATGATAAGAGACCAAAACACTTATTAGGGTTTTCATTTCCTTTGGTAACAAAACTAAGAAAACATAAGGCCTAACCATCTCAAATAAAGCAGCGCTGGAGCAGATTAGCTCCGACAAAACGAACGAATAATCCCAAACTTCGTGAAGGACTCGACAACCACAGGCGAGATCAGAAACAAAAGGCAAATGTGCTCCCACATGAATGTCTGTAAAGGCAGCAGAGTCAGAATCAAACAGGCAGAGGAGAAACGGATGCAGAGGTTGGAGGTTGTTACCAGGGAGAAAGGATGTCTGGTCTGTTCATTGCTGCCATGGCGACCCTAGATGGACAGATGTATGGATCGCCTTTCCTCCCAACTTCCATTTACAAGCACTGAAACACAGTCTGAGCTTTCATGACACATAAGCATGTGACAGATAGCAACACCTAAGATTTTACACAAAAATGCAGATTCAACATGAACCCAAAGCAGCACAGAAACACATTGTAGGATATTATGGCACAAAATTTCAAAATAAAAGGGTTTTAGGTCCCAATTTCACAAAGCAAAGCAGGTACATTAGCAGCTGATGTCATCTTTACTTATAGGATTTTTCAATATCTATTCAGCGCCATAAAGTTATCATGGACGATGCTCCCAGCAGCAGGTGAGAGAGTGAAACACACTGTTTAAAATCCACGAGATTAAAGGGACAGTGACTCTGAACACACTCTTCTGCTGGGAGCATCAGTCCGTTTGTTCCTGAGTTTGTCTCACCATAATCCAACCAGTCGTTCATGTGATATGGTGAGCTCCAGCCTAAATGCCATAATGTGTGCTCATTGCTTCCAGTTTGATGAAGTTAATGTTGAAACAAAGATGTTAAAAAAATCAGGTCATTTTAGAAATCAAAAGTCACGTTTGATCGGCTCTTCTACAGGCAATTAAAAGAAAAAATAAAAGCACATTTGCACACAAACATTAGGAAAAAGTTGTTCTTACATACTGTTCAGAAACTAAATTTCATTAGACTTTGGCATTTTTTTCTTCTAATGGGTTAAAACTCAAACATTGTCTTTTTTTGTTGAAGCCAAGAGTTAAAATTAAAAGTTTATTTACAGGATTTTCTTGTGAGATTTTGACCTAATTTCCCAAAAATCTTCTGAGCTGAAAGGCTTGACCAGAGTGTCGTTTAAAACTGCAAAACTTTGCAGCAAAATTAAATAATTCCAGTGAAAGTGACTGTGTTAGCAAGTTAACTGTGGTAGATTTTGATGCACAAATTTGCCAGTTTAACCAATAACAAGCCAAACTGAGGTCGCTAACTTTTAGGATAACAGAGAGCGGAAGAATCCAAAATGGTGAACGCTACTGTAGCTTCTCAGCTTTAACTTTAAATTTTAATTTTTAACCCTCCTCTGTTGGAGTAAATACTTCCCCATAAATGATACACGGCTGATAATCTCTCAGATAAACATGTGATCTTACTGCCTGTTAGCAACTAAGCTAACAAGCTAACAGCTAGCCAGTTAGGAGAGCTATTTGCTCTTCTTCAAGAAAAGTTTCCAGAGGAAACAAAAATTAGATAAACGGTACAGAAAACAGAAGCACAGTGATCATAACTGAAATGGCATCAAGCTTTATATTTTGAAAATCCAAATTTAAAAATCCTCTTTCATGAAAACAAAAGCCTAAGAAGTTTAGCCCCTTTATCTTAAGGCTAACTCTGATGGAGGGATTTTGTTACTGCAACACTGGAGCAAATAATTAAAAAAGGGAAGTTTTTCAAGGGTTGGAAACATAAAGTAGTGAGGACATTAGTTACTTTATTTAGGAAACTACAGTTTAGTTTCATCTGGGCCACAGTCAGAGTCTGTTTTTGTGAAACTGACCTGGTCATCTCACCAAATGTGAGTCTCCAAAACTCCCAGCGCAACATTTTGCTGATTTGTATGTGACACACTCAGTGTATCAAGCACTGGTCTCTCAACTGTGAATATTAGTTTCCCAGCTGAGTGACTCATGCATCACACATCCAATCCTAAATTTGTCCTGAACGCACCATCCACAGCTGTCCAGTCACCCAGTCTAAGTGGGCCAGAGAAGTTTTTCAAATATTCTTGTCAGCAAGCCGCCTTAAATGTCAAAGTTTTAATTTTTTATGAATGACAAAAGCGCCTCTTTATTTAAAAATTCAGAAACCCTTGCGACGATAATCAGCCTGAGTACATTCTTTTATTTTTCACCTTCGGCGGTGGTCTCCATCGAGAGTCCGACTGCCGGTGCTTTTGGGAAACCAGGCCTGCAGCTGAAGGCTTTGAATCTTCAAGTAAACATGTACAAAGAGACACACTAGCAGCCGCTGCAACAGGAGAAAAAAAAAAACGCAAAGGTTTTCCCAAAAAAAAAAAAAAGACATAGAATTAAAATATTAATGCACTTGCAGCATTAATCTAACAAGATGTTTTTTTAAACCACAGTGTGGAATTAGGTACATTTTTTTATTCAGTTTTTGAAATTCAAATGCATGTTATATTGCAGTTTTTTTTTTATTTCTATAGCATTCGCTCAGTGCATTTCAAGCCTCCATGATGACAGTATAAAGCATTAAAATTCAGGGAAAAATGGTCAAAATGCCTATGTTTGATTAGTTTAAAACCCTAATTCAAGTAGTAGAACTACTTTATGCAGTGATTGACGTATACATGGATGGTTTTCAAGACAAGGAGGAGTCCATGGTTTCCTTTTGAGGAGAGCGACATGCAAATTGCAGCAGGATAGATGAGAAAGAAGCAAAGCAGCCGCTCTCTCGTCGACTCAAGTCTTAGAAGCAGTTTCTTTGTGAACGAGCAGTTTTTTAGGCCATGAAAAAAAAACAGGAAAAGGGATTCTGTTGCAGCCTTGCATCCATTTAAAGTGCTTGAATTGGATATTTGAGGATAGTTTTGTTCTTCAAGCGCAGATATTTGTTTTGTTTTTTTTTATTTTGTTGTCAAGGGCAGAGACTCTACAACAACCCCTTTCCCTTTCAGTCCACTCGCTCTCAATTTTAGGCTCAAACTTCCTCCTTTACACAAACTCTGTCTCACAAAAAAAAAATATGGGGAAAAAAGAAGGAGAAGGATTACGTTGAGGTGACCACTCCTTTCACCACCGGTTCTCTGTTAAGATACGTGGCCCAGTAGACGAGGTTGAAGGTTCCAAAGAGGACGGGAAACACTATTCGCGACATCTTGTCGATCTTGCTGACGCTGTTGTAGGTCTTCTTGGGGTCCACCATCTTGGTCTCGGAGGCTCTGAGCTGCACCGACGTCGTGTTGGAGATGGTGGAGATGGACACGTCCTTGGTGAGGTTTGGGGTGTAGTTGACGCCCGCTGAGCAAACGTTGTTGGGCTTTTTCGACAGCACCATGGGGTCTCGTTTCTGCGAGAGGATAAACAACATTAAGCAGAGAATTAGTTTTATTGAACAGTTGTCATTTGCTCTGCTATAATCAGTGTTTTTGGCCTGAGATAATCAATGCATCTCATTCTGTCCGAAATGATCAGTAATTTAATGGAAGTGAAGACATTTCTGGTAAAATGTTCCCTTCAGACAACATCAGTTTCATGCAAAGACAATGTAAATATGAAAAAGTCAAGGTGATTAAATTATTCATTGTGAATTACATCCTTTTCATGCCTGCTGGGACTTCAGGCTGCCTGGAAAGTAGAAATCAATATGAAAAGTTACTGAATGCTTTGGAAAACATCTAAAACCATTGATGAATATGAAATTTGATGTCCTGAAGCTGTACCTTCGGGTGCTGTGCTTCCAGCGCCTTCTTGCCGTCCCAGGCCCAGCTCCTCTTGGTGAAGTAGTTCACCGTTGCGAACTCGATGAGGGCCGAGAAGACGAAGGCGTAGCAGACGGCGATGAACCAATCCATGGCCGTGGCGTAGGCCACTTTAGGGAGCGAGTTCCTGGCGCTGATGCTGAGGGTGGTCATGGTCAGCACAGTGGTCACCCCTGGGTGCAAACGAAGGCCGTGACAGGTTTTAAATTGAGGTGGGCGCTTTAATAACTCTTAACTGCCAGCTGCGGCAGTGCTGCTGCTCAGTGGGCGACTTATTATTCTCCCTCGTGTGAACGTGCATGACAGGAATATTACCCGAGTAAATAAAACGTTCAGGAAGAAAAAAAAAAGCAACTGAGTAAACAAGCAGCCTCACTTACCGAAGACGGTTCTTGCAGGAACAGATTCTCTGTTTAGCCAAAACGACACCTGGGACAGGATTACAGTCATGAAACAGGGCATATACGTCTGGATGACAAAATATCCAATCTTCCTCTTCAGGTAGAAGTGGGCCATCATCACTGTGTACTGTCCTGAGGGGGGAGGAGAGGAATAAAAAAGGATGTGAGGTGTTAGAGAGAATAAAACAAGGCGAGTGGTTAGATGTCTCCTAATGATGGAGATATGTGCTTTAAGCTGAACCAGACCAGAGTTAAATTGTTTGCATGTGGTGAGTTTACCTCCTTACAGCACCACAGGTGGTAAGTTACACACAGAACAACACAATCTGTCCCGGATAAATTACTTTAACTTGACAGTATCTCAGATTGCACAGATGGTGCTTTGTTTTCGGATAAAACAGCACAAGTATGAGCACAAGTTGATGCATCTCTGCTCTTCCTGTTATGAAATAATTAGAGAATCTGCAGAATACAAAGCAGCAGAAGGGGAAAGGTTAAAAAAATGAAGCTGGAATAAAGAGATTTTATATTTAACTGAATGCAACAGTGAGATGAACCTGAATTTTAATCATTTAAACTGAAAAATGAGAGCAAGTGGTGTTAATTCTTACGAGGACGTGACAATAGATTACTATGTAGTTAATTTTACTGATTCGACAATGAGGGGGTGATGACAGTTTGAGGTAAATCCAGAGACAAAGTGGAGCGAGAGAGAGAGATAGAAAGAGAGAGAGAGAGAGAGGGAGAAAGAGGGAACACAATATTCAGTTAAACAACTGAAGATTGCATTTGAGGCTTTAAAAAAAAAAATCCTCTCGCCAGCAGCAGTTTGCGACTGCAGGCGCTGGTAAACCTGATGACTGTATTCCACACACGAGGGCACACGCACACAAGCTCTCTCTCTCTCTCTCTCTCTAACACACACTCACACACACACACACACACACACACCAACACACACAGAGTAATACACAGGCTCTCTCCGGGCAAAATCGGATTTTTGAACCTCCCTAATCCCTGGTTACAATCTGCATCCTGCCATCAGTGAGAGAAAGAGAGAGAGGGTGTGTGTGTGCTTGTGTGTGTGTGTGCGTGTGTGTGCGGGGGTGGGTGAGCCTTCCTGTCCCGGGATCCTCGCGGAGCTCTGAGCCCCGCCCACTCCACCCTGCCAATCCAGGCGACGACACGCACACACACACATACATACACACTCTGGAAACACACACACACATGAAGCATGATTTCTGACTGCTGACAGCCACTACACACACACACACACAGACAGACAGAGACACGCAGAAACACACACACACACCTCAGGACACACTCTCAGGGAGCGACACTCATTGCTGCTAATCACTGTTGGGATGGAGGGGGGCTAACGCGTGGACTTTTCTATCTTTTATGCTGTTTTTTCTCTGTTGTTTGACGGCTCTTTGTGGAATAATGATCAAACACTCCTGATGGCTGCAGCTCGAACGGGAGCAGGAAATCAGAAGATGCACCGCGGGCATGCCAGCGTCAACTGACAGCAGCCTGAGAGTGAGGTGAATTTGTTGATTTTTTTGACGCCGTTTCGTGCTGAGGACAAACAATTGCGACACACCGCGCTCATCAACGTCAGTGCTGCGGCCATGCGTCCATCAGGAGACCCCCGACACCTTTAGCTCTGACTGAGACCCCATCACCTGGGCCTTCTGACGCCCTCATGACTCCAGGCCGTCTGGCTCCAAACTACCCCGTCAACTACAGGTGCTGCAGACCTGGGACCCCCCGGGGTCTCCTTAGCCCTTGATGCATGGATCCCGACAGGACTGGGAGCAGAGGACTGAGGAGGAACATGTTCCTCTGCTGGATTTTATTGCTTTTCTCCCAAGGATTTGTATTTCAGAACGTTCGTGGAGAACTTCCTTTCATGGCGAGGAACAATGCTGCCATGCTGGTCAACTGGTGAGTAGGAAAGTGCTGGTTTCCACCTTTAACTGTCTGACCTAAAGGGTCAACAAAGAGGTCTGATATAATGGAAGTGAGCTAAAATATTCCCAGCCCTGCTTTTCTTTACAAACCCATCAAGTCACCTGTGAATAGAACAGTTGTACAAGTGCGTCTTATCTACTTTTAGAGTCGGGGAGTTATTTTAGGATATTGCTGTCTGGGACAGGAGAAGGCCGGCCCTTAAAGAAGTCTTTATAGAAAGAAAAAACTTGCAGACTAATCTCCTTCGTGCTCTCAATGGGAGTCTCGTCCAAGATTAGATGTGCTAATTAAAGCCTCACAACATCAGATCCATCCAGCCATGGACGTCCAAACATGAGCTTTTAAGGTCTTTCTTTTTATAAATTATCGACCAATAACAAATGCTAAAGATAAATTTGATAGCCAATGTTCTTCTGAATCTTTGGTAAACAATTAGTTAAGAATGAAGATAAAACAGAAAAACAGCTGAAGTTAATTAAGTTGATAACCTTATAGCCAAAGGCTGGAAATCATTAGTTGACAAAATTAAGTTTAAATGACAACAAATTTCAACCGTGCGGATGCAAAAAGGTCCACTGTCACCATAAAGACTTCATTCATACCTTAAACCTCCTTCACTGACTGAAAAACAAGCAGTTTTTATTCTGTTCCCATTGAGGTCGAGCAGCCAGTGATCGGAGACGACCTGTTTCGCTTTGAATGACAACACGAGCGAGGCCAGGCCGTCATTAATCGACTGCTGTTTTGAATTCCAGGTGTGCGAGTGCTTCATTAGTTTGTCTAGACCCGGTAAAACAGCAGGTGACTGTCAGACTTCTTTTAATCAAGCGGGTGACATCTTGTCTCTGCCTCGCCTTTTAAAAAGAGCATTAAAAAGTCGAGCCTTCACAACAAATGCACCAATTTTGGAGGAATCTGTTGCCGTTAATAGACAACTTTGATCGTTTTTGACACTGTGCTGCCATGTTGAACGAAGACAGAAGCTTATTTAAATGATTAAATCTCTCAACAGGCTGTTAAGGTGTCTATATACTAAAATATCAATGTCATGTTGCAGGACCAGGCAGTTAAAAAAAAACTGTGAGAAGTTGCTGCTGAACTTGTAAAAACTGGCCTCAGGTTGTTTTCACATCCCCTGAAAAAGCCTCTAATGGCTGAAAGCTGCATCCGAGTCGGTAATATTCAATTTACAGCATGTTAATATGTCGGAGAGATATCCAAATGTGTCGTTTTTGGTCCGTGAAAGTTATTAGCAAGAGAGTCGAGCACATTCTGAAAACTAAATTAACCCACTGGACCGGATGTGACCCCTGAGCTCAAACTCATCAGCAATCTCCACCACCGATTTGGACGGTTTCCAGACAGAAGCTTTGAGCTGCATGAATGATGATTTACCGCCTTTAGTCCTTCGGCTAAATGGAGCTCACAGATAATGTGAAGCGTTTTCTTGTAAAAGTCAGAGCGCCAGATGGTGGTTTTGCTGGTTTAGGGCGAACAAGGTAATGCCAAGTAAACTGTCATTTTTACTTTTAAATACGTATGAAATGACCTTGACTTCTGATTGGATGTTGAAGCGGGTTTGTTGGGAGTTTTGGTGAGTTAGTTTGCTTCATTGCTTTTCTTCTCAGGCTTGATCAGCTGACTGATTTTTTAGATACATTCAGTAAAAAGTGTCAAAGTCTTGAGGCATTTGGTAAAAATATGGGCAAGAAAAACAAACAAAAAGATGCAAAACCAAATAATAGTGATGAAAAATACTCTGAGTAGATTCAAAGGTACTTTATAGAGTTTTTGACTTCTGTTAATATCAAAATTGCCTGATTTAAAATACACTAAAATCACCTTTGCATGTGATTTATGAGGTTTTTCAGGCCTTTAAGAGACACCGAGTGTTTTCATTTTTGACACTTAATCTACACATTACTTTGTTTACATTAAATGAACTGTAAAGAAGCTTTAATTTACTTTAAATTGTAGAAGATTTTCATGCAAGACCTATTGATAAAACAATAAATTTTCTGATTATTTCTTTAAGTTTTGTAGTCATAGAAAGTCTGATTTTTTTCTGATTTCTGCTATTTTTCATGGTCAATGCAAGTTAGAGTTGAAGAGTCAGACTTTTAAAATAATCAACATTTATTTCTTGTGTATTGCAGTCAAACAATTTGCCTCAGACTTTTGTGCTTAAATTTTTACAGACACAGTTTTATTAGTGAATTTATCTCTAATGTTGCTTATTGATGCAAAAGTACTAATAGCTCATAAAATTGAATTTGCAGGACAGACATTCAGCCTTTTATCAACTCGTCAACTAACTGACAAATGGGACTTCATGCCATTAACCATCCACCCAGTGAACCAGCACTTTGGCCCTCCAGCCACGCATGCAGCCATGTTGTCCCTAAACCCCTGAACCCTTTAACCCTTCGTTCATAAACCATGAGTCAGCCGGCGAAGGTGACGTTTCGGCGGCGGCTCGCAAACACGAAAAAAACCAAACAGGGGAAATCCATAACTTTTAATAATGATTCTGGTGGAAACTGAAGGGAGGAAAATGTATTACAGTTTAGTTTTACATAAGAGTATTAAGCAGATGCCTTTCAACGCCCCCACCCCCCACGTGTCAGAGCGAGGCTGTCCAATCCCAACACACAAACAGACACAGAGATGTCCTTTCCTATCTCTGTGAGGACCTCGCTTAAACTCCAAGTCCAACTATTTTAATTATTCTCAGATTCAAAGTTAAACCCCTTTAATTATGACTCATAAATCAACATTACCAACAGAAACCCTCATGTGAGCACCATCTATTTGTTTTTTTTTACTATCCTTGTGAGGACATTTGGTTCACAGGGATAAATGTGCGAGAGCATATGACCACAAACACACAGCTTCAGTCAGGCAGAGCCAACCAACCAACCAACCAATCCCTCACTGATCTGTGATGTCATCTTCTTATGCAAAAGCTGATGGGTGGTTGGACGGGGGGGATTAACCCTGGGTCTCAGGTCTCTCTCTCTCTCTCTCTCTCTCTCTGGCTCGATGTGTTGTGTGTGTGCGCGTGGGCTCATGTGGGGATAAGTGTTGTTCGACAGGCCTGTCCGGCCCTGCAGACAGCTGGTTGTGTGAGGGATAGGCTACTCTCCTCCACCAGCCTCCACTCATTGACTCTGATCTCCTGATAATGTTTGCCACATTTACACCCCGCCCGCCTCGCACGCCCCTTTCCCCTCGCGGCGTTTTATCTTATCTAATCTAGAATTAGTTACATCACGTTATTTGGTATTACACATATCATGCTTTAAATACAGTGTGAGTTACTCATGAAAAAGAGGCCAGAAAAAGGTGAAGAATAATAAAATTGTTGCACTATAAAGGTGGTGAGAGGTTCTTTTGCTTGAGGTTTCTTCGTTTAATTGTAAAATTATAGGTTGTAATAAAGTTTTGAACAGGGTCCTGTTGTGCAGGAGCTGAGTCAGCCTTTTTTTAAATTAACAGCGACTCCATCTTTGCCTCGTAAACCAATTACTCGCAGGGAGGAAGCTATCTGAAAAACCCTGCGAGTAAGATGAACCGGGGATGACGCAGGAAAGTGATCTGATGAGTGAGTCAGTGAGAAAAACCGAAGAGTGAATTACATAATGTGCTTCATGTCTGGTTTAAAGGTGAACTATGCAACCTTTTTCACAAGCCTATAAACAAATGAGACGAGCTCTTGACATGAGTCAGATGGCATCACAACACTGACGGCTACTCTGCGTTTGTTTCCAGGATTTTAAAATAAAATGACTTATAATAATTGATTTTATGTCGTGTATTCAGATGACTGATGGAGATATCAGCCTGCTTTCACCATCAAATGGAAACATATTGACTGGATGTTTTTCCATTGAAGTCCTCTACACTTGCTTTCAAAATGCATTTATAGCTTTTGAATAGGTCATTAATAGGGACGACTCTTTTTCTATTTGCAGAAATGTGTATTTTTTAGTTCATGTTATGAATCTGATTGTTTTAATGTCCAAATAACTAAGAAAAACTCATCATTCATCATAAGATTTTACATATTTCAAGCTTAAATTGCACCACTGCACCTTATTTTACCTCTGTAATAATAGTCCACATCTCTTTGTATAATCCAGCATGTTGTTTATCTCTAAACACACACACACACACACACACACACCTCTGCTTGTGTGGATGTCCTCTGTGCCGGCGGTTTGCCCAATCAGATGGTACTGGTTGAGTCTGGAGCCGTCCTCGGCCACCACCACCGACTTGGCGGCTCCTTGAGTCCAAGTGTAGACGACCTCTGACACCGGATAGGCATCTGAGGGGGAGAAAAGGGAGAGATGGCTCAACATCAGATTTTAAATTTAGCATTCAGTGTGTTCATTTCCGTTGTGTTGGTTTCAACGCGGTCGTGTGTTTGTGTGTTTACTTGACTGAGTGCCGGTGCCGAGTCTGTCTAGCACTTTTTGATTACACTGCAGGCTTAAAGCCAAAAACCAAATTTTGCTCGCATGCCTGTCAGTGTGTTTGTGTCTGTGTGTGTGTGTTTTGTGTGTTTTGTGTGTGCGTGGGTGGATATTTGAGTGTATTTATGTTTAAACCACACTTGTGGGTCAGAGGTGAGCTCCCCTGTCAGCAGGAACCAGACCCAGTCAGATTAACCGTAATGTGTTGCATCACACTTGTGATGAAAAAAACAGAGCACAAAGTCTGAAGCTTCTCCTGCTATTTGATTTATTCATGTTAAATCCTGCAAAAAAAACCAAAAAAAACACCGGACAACCACCCATCATCTGCCCCCCCAGTGAGGGCTGGAAAATAAGAAAAGATAAAAATTGTGAGTCGCATCTCTTATTCATCTCTCTGGTATGTTTTTTTCATCTGGAGCAGCATGTTTGTTTCTTTATCTGTTGTTATTCCACTTGAGTCTCAATCCAGGTGCACTAATCATTAGAAAAGATGATAATCTATGTAGTTTATCATAATTATTTTTGCCTGTTTGACATGTTTTTTTTTTAAAGAATTGGCAACAAACTGTATCTTGGCAGCGAAACTGAAAATGGAAGCAGGGAGGAAACAGGCTATTTGTGATCATGTCCACTTACACAGGATTTAGAAAAATATTGATGAAGATCTCTTTCTGAAAAGCAGACTGGCAGGCTGAGAAAAGGAGAAATTGGAAAAAGAAATTATCTGCTGAGAAGAAAAGTAATTCGAGAGGAAGGCTGTTAGCCACTTATAGTAGATGCTCGGTTTAATTTCACTTTTATTTTCATTCTGATGTTCTCAAAAGCCTACAATTTGATTCTGAGGACAGGAAGTAGATCCAATTTTTCTGCTTTTGTCGCCTGGAAGTTTCTGGAGGTGTGAGACAGACAATTATGGACATTAAATATCCATAAAAAGAGCACAAGTCAAGCCAAAACTGCACTGAAACATTCAAATGTTTGCAACTTTTTTTGCTGATTGTCACAAAAACTGCTTACACCCCTGGCTTGGCCTTGTGTAACAGGGTTGCCATTGTTTATTTCTGTCCAGTAGATAAGGTCTTAACCTGAGCACTTCCACTCTGGATGCTCACTTGGCAGCTGGATGCTGGTGTACAAGGTATGTGGTGTTTAAATTTGGGAGCTGTCAGGCTAAAGGTCAGGACCTTAATTGTGGGGTAGCACGATTGGAAGAGGGGATTATTGGTGAATTTCATTAAGCAAAAGAAGAGCTAAAGACTTTGGCAGGCAAAACGAGGCACCTGTGCCAACTTTTAGCAGTTCACGCTTAATGCTTTGCTGCTCCCGTCTTATGTGTGAGACGAGGGGAGCCTCCATTCAGCCAAACTCATCACTGACTGTACAACGACGCAACACACTGTGAGTGAGGCTGTTGGATTTATTAATGGAAATAAATGCAGAGGATTTTACAAAAGCATATGGGGGTTTTTTTTCTGAAACACAAGATACTGATGCATTAATATTCAGTGTGTTATGCAATTCTGTGATGTGATGGACATTTTTAAAATTAAAGTGAAAAAAAAGAGGTTGCTTGCAAGTGTCCACAATGATTATTTGACATCAATAAGCTTTTCCTCATCTGTCACCTCTGTTGCTGAAGTTTAAGGGCAAGAATGCTGCAAGCGTTAGCATTTTTAGCCAGCTAGCTTGCTACATAAAGAAGGATTATGAGGTAAAGGAGCACAATGTTACAGGTTAGGTAAGAAACAGTCCAGTTCACAACTATAAAATGCACTGTTTAGTGTCTTTTCCCAACCTTCAGTCTTTTTGCATGATAATATGTATGTCTGGTTAGCTGGAGAAAGTATTTTCAAAAACAAGAAGCCATCTTTAGCTTTCCCTTTGGTAAAACAGATAATCACCTGCAGGAGATAAGATGCACATTTTGTCTGCATCCCTCCATTGTTTATAATATTATAAGTATTCTATGTGGGAAATACTTTGCTTTTATTATTGTGAAACTGCAGTTCTTTGCAGGAGGATGTGACACTTGATATGCTTAGAAACAACAAATACTGTGGTGGAGTTTAGAAACTGGCTAATTACTGCGACAACTACAAGCAGCCACTTTCCAGAAAAGCATAAACAAAGTTTGCTGAACTGATGCTTTTGTTTTTTCTTGTCAGGACTAAGAAAGAGAACTTTATCTGGAAGTTGGACAATTTGAAAACATTATAACAGCTTCCACCTTGTTTTTGATCCTAAACCCTGAATGGATTTTAGATGGTCGTTAAAGAGGAAATCCTCATCCTGAAGAGTCATTGATGCTCTGGTGGTTTTGTTTGTTATCACAGAAGAATCAGACTTGTTTTTTTTGCTCTTCATGAAAACACTCAAGTTTGTTTTTTTTTTTAATGAGAGCAATTCAAAAATTCAAATATCAGAATAAAAAGAAGGAGAGCAATCATAAAATGATTCATCACCACATATGTTCAGCAGGATCATTGTGGGCTGAATGGAAAACAGGCTGACAGATGACTCATTTGACTGGATTGTATTATTTTCCTGCAGCTCGGATGGTTAAGTTTGTGCACCTCACGCCATCTTCTGCATTTTGATGCACTGATGTAGCAAATAAGCTGTTTCTTAACATCCACCTCATTATAATCACCAGCTCTGCAACGCTCCAAATGACTTTTTTCTTCATCACAAAGAGATCATTTATGGTAATTATGTTGTAATTTCTGAGAAATTAGTTTTCTTAAGTAACTGGTCTTTTGTTTCTGGTAGTTGGCTTCAATCCGAGGTGCAGATTATTTGTGATTTTCATAGTCATCGTGCTTCGCCAGGCTGTTTATCACAGAGTTTTACAGCTTTTTGTGTTTGAAAACAGCAACAACTTCAGCGTTCACTGCTGTGCCTCTGCAACTTCGTTAGTCGCTCTGCACATTAAGATTCATCTCAATTCAACTGCTAATGTTTTTAAACTCCCAGAGATGGTTTGGTAGAATATGAAAAGTGCAACAGCTTTGGTTTGTTTTTTTAAAAAAAAAGTATTATAATGGTTTGAATTAAATGCCACATATAAATGGGTTTGCCATTAACTGAACACCACAAAGTATCACTGCAGCTCCTCTGTGTATAATTTGGAGCTGTATGGCCGAACTCCAGCTGTAAATGTTTGCCAGAATATGAAGTCTAACTTTACTTTTTATTATGATCTTCACACATGTGGCTTGGGACTTGGTTTATAACTCTGAATTAAAAAACTTTAAAAGGAAACAACTAAAGCAAGAGAGCTAGCAAACAAAGCTAGCTAGTGAGCAGGCCACCTATTTACTTTTCCTAAATCTCTTTTCTTCAGTTTAAAATATCTTTCTTTGACAAATTCACATCCTGATAATCTTAAAAAACTGTTTTTTCTCAACTTCACTGCTGTTTTCTTTATATGGCAGCAGTGAAATATCAGACCATGACATTCTGGAAAGAGAAGAGATGTTATTCCCCCCCTTTTTTTACACTGGGGATTAATTTTGCCTATTTTTCATCACACCAGATGTTGTCTCCCTTCATCCCCCACTGACGACAATAGTAAACAGTGGAAAAAAATACAGCCAAAATACTGTTTAGTGTTGTCACAGATTACTGGACTAAAACAGTGTTTATGCAATGTTCTTCAGCCATTTTGTTTATTTTAAGAAAAGGGATTGTTGTGTTTTTTTAAAATTTCTTTTGGCTGTGCAGTTTAACTTTAGTTTCATGGTGTAATAGCGAAGCTCATTAGCTGCAGTTTAATGTGGAGGTTTCCGGAGCTGGCCTACCTGAGGACAGAGGCTAAATCAGGAGGCGATGTGGCCAGAAAGGGATCTGAGTTAGCCTCGGCGCTGCAACAGGGGTAGATGCAAAAAAAAGATCCCTTTACCGGGAAACCTCACCTCACAGATATGAAGCGTTGCCATCAACACATTATTCCTATTATACACTTACACCTCTCACCTGTAGGGCGCTGCGCCGGGGCGATTAGGTTAGTGTTTGCTGTAGGAAGGCCCATCAGCTCTTTAAGCTGTAATTGGATTGTAGACGAAAGTGCTTCTCTTACATAGTGAGTGTGGGTGGACCGAGTCTCACTGGGGATAAGAGCCTCATCCTTTTAGCCCAAGAGGCTCCTGAGGTGTGGCATTTGGCCAGATCGGTCTTTAAATACCCCGGGGACACTCAAGTTTCTATACATGTCCTCGCTGGTAGGACACACAAGCCGTCCTGTTAAGAAGGCATTGGGGAAAGCCCTTCCGATCATTGGCCTAATTAAGTGTTGGGGATCTTGCAGTAATCTCCTCTCTCAGCGAGAATAGAAGTTGCAAGGGAGGACACTAAACCATCAGCCTTCATGAGGAACACCTTACTGTTCTCTAGCAACACTATTTCCATTAAAAGTCCTCCGTTTATACATATTATGCGCATGGAAGTTGAAATAAAATGCTTGTTTCTCGCATTTTAGCTAAATAAGAAGCAGTAAAGCTCAGCATTAATGTCTTAAATGTCTTCTGCTACACATTCTCACTTAAAAAGCAAGCTCGAAAAATCACAAAATTAAAGTGAGGGAAGGCAAACTCAGCAATCTCCAGCAGATAATGACTTTTTAACTGACTGCCTGCAGCAGCAATCTATCAAAATATCCAGCATTGTCCAAAGTAATTCCTTATTGTTCTCTAAATCAAGACTGTTTGCACATCTTATTGCATTGGACTGGATATCACACAATAGCTGGGATTAGCAGCGAAGACTGAGATTAATATAAACTTAGATTTTTACTCACAGCTGCCGAACTTGAGAGGGCAGGCGTGTGCGTCCATCGGGAAATCCTCCAGCTGCATGGGGCATTCTGCTGATATGGTCAGTCTGAAGCAAAAAACACATAATATCTCCATTAAACACGCTGCACAGCCTTATATCAGCATCGCTGCTTTATAATGGACACTTTGTGAGATACAGTAAATGAGCCGGAGGGAGATGCACAATTTATGTTTCTTACTGTGTTATTTTCTTTTATCCTCACTACATTTAAACATTAACTGGACTGCTGAGCACCGTACAATTACAGGAACAGCTACAATTACTGTCACTATAATTGCAGGGTACCAGAAAAACTGTTAGAAAGAAGGCTTGTAGCTTTACTATCTTTGTAATAGTCACCATTAAACAATCTTTCTAAAGAGGAAATTCAAAAGGAGAGATATGGGAGGTGATAATATTCTCAAAATGCACATAGAATCCAGATTATTGCACTTTTTGTCAGCATCAGGACACAAAATCACCATAAAATTGTGTTATTTTTCCCTTAAAGCAGTAAAATTTCATGCATGACACTAGTTGGAGCTGTGTTTGCCTCCCTCAGCCACACTGCTATTACACTGACAACACTACCACCTAGTGGTCAAAGAGTTGCATGTGTCATTTGTCTCCTCACACAACAGACAGGGAAGCTTTTTTTCCCAACAAACTCACATGCATCTTCTTTCATTTTGTGCTGCCAATCACCTGTCGATCCAGATCGTTCATCAAAACGAATATTACCCATAATCCCAGCTCTTCTTCCTAATCAGTGTCATTTGGATGGCTAAGGACCCTGACGTGAAGGCTATCTCCCGTCTCATTTAGATTTCAACCAATCAGTCTACTTAAATCAGTCACTCACACAACAATAGGTGCTCAAATCTAATTTTCTGCCTGTCATTCACAATCGTTCGAGACATGGCGTTATCATTGTAGATGACATGATGCTACCTCCCAGTGTCCTGAAAGAACCGCAAGATCAAGTAAATCGAGCACGCACACTAATTTTTTTATTGTTTTTTTAACGGATGGAGATTGAATCAAGTCCTTTTGAGTCTTCTTGCTCATTATATGATGATAAAACAGTGATACGATGATGCGGATTTGCTAAACTTGAATGGCTTTATTAATATGTTTCAAGCATTAGCTCTTGTTTTCTGCTTTAACCACTCAGGCATGCGTCAACATTAGCTAAAGAATAAGCTAAAGTGTGTTTTTTTTTCCTTCACCGAACTACATTAAAATCTTAATAACAACTGTGTCGCCAAGATGTGGCGAAATCCTCCCGGGTCATGTTTTCGTTATGCTCCAGAACCTCCTGCATGTACAGTACGTGTCTTCTGCAGGAGGTTTCTCAATTATATCATTAGAGTAAACGAAGCGTGTCAAAGTGGGATAAAGGGCCCACCTCTGGTCCCGACTGAGTTCACTGTTTTGGGGCTCAGCTTGCTTTCCACATCAATGCAGGATTACCCAATTGTATTATTGTGTCTGAAACAGCTGAAGGATCGTGTGTGTGTGTCTGTGTGTGTGTGGGGAGGAGAGGAAAGAGTGTCTTTGGGATAAATTAATGAGAACATGGCTGTTGGCTATTATACCATGTTCTAATTATTCATGTAGCCTTGCCCCGTTAGCAGGGATGCCTGTAAAGATAGTAAGTTTTTAATTTGGGGCGTTGCGATTTCTCCCAGAAAATCACTCCCTTTAAAGTCAGAATCTGTGTTTTCCATTGTAGTTATATTTATATACTGGTGGAAAAACAGCAGATTGGAATAATACCAATGATTCAGTTCAGCCAGTATGGACTGAGTAGGAGGCAGTACATCACAAATTTAAGAAACCAGGATATCTAACTTTACATCTGTGGGAAATCAAAAATTCCCAACATGTCTGACCTTGCAGAAAAGTCATGAACTTCTGCTGTATTACTGACTGAGTTACCACCATACTGCACCTTATATCTGTTCACAATAACAAGCACATGTCTAAAAAAATCTCCCAACTCGCATTAAATGCAGTCAGCCTAATGAAATCTGAGATTCAATACACATAAAAGTGTTAAAAAACAAGGAATTGAGGTTAATTTAAGCAATAAACTCACACAATTCACATCCATAAATTATTATAAAGGCACTGTAGCATGTTCAAAACACTAGATATGAGGCTGTTGGACAAAATGCAAAGCTAGGAGCATAAATAAGAATGGAGGCTTAACAGTTCCTATGATAACAGCGTGTAATGCACTCACTCTGTGGTAATATAGAGGTTTTGACCAGCCGATAAAGCTGTGTATGTTTCAAACGATCTGGTATCTGGCTGTAATGGCTCAACATCGAGCCCAAGTGCATTAAGCTTACTGAGGGCTGTGAAAGGAGGCATTTTATGAATTATCCATGGAGACAAGTGTATGGGGAAATTGCTGTATAAAACCAAGCGCTCTTCCTCAAAGTGATGTTTTCCGAACGATCACATTTAGATTAGATCACATTTAGAGAGAGCTGCTTTCATTCACACCCATATATGATGAAAGTGTGTGAGAGCGGATGTAATGTTCGTAATGTGCACTTAGACAACGGTTTGCCTCAGCTCATCTGTGTGTTTAATGCATGTTTGCAGAGTAGCATCTGTGTTGGGTGTGTGTGTGTGTACACTTGTGCATTGTCTAAGTGAATCCTATGGGGATCTGCACATGTGGTGCCTCTTTGTACTGGAAGCTTTATGCTACTGAAAAACACTTTGAATACACTTATAGAACAGTTTTCCTCTAATAAATTATCCCTTCAGATTAGAATTTTAATTATATTTGATTTATAATTTGGTCTTATTGAAGAAGTTTGATGACGACCGACTGTAGGACTTCAATTTGCTTTATAACCCTGATGTTCTGGTTGGGGTCCCTGACGTCCTGTGTCCCCTCTAACAGCATGAAAACACACTTAAAGTCTGTTTTTATCACCTTGAAAATTCTTATTTTTATATCTTTTTTCTGTCTTTTAACAGATGACGTGTGTCAGAAGTGCACAAAAGAAAGTGACTCATTGGTTCTGCTTCAAACCTAAAAGACCACAGCTGTTATACGATTAAATGCAATAAAAATCCATATAGTTTTTTGTGCTCTGTGCTCTAATTATGATAATAATGAGGAAATTTTATGACAAAAATCAGCTCTTTGGTCTAATCAGAGTAACGTCACTTTAATGAAATGTTTGCGAGTGAGGTGTTAGCAAACAAAAGTCATGTATTTGTTTATGCACAACAGCCTTTATGATTATTTTTCCCCATTTTGTTTCCTTCATTAAATGCATTTGTGGTAAAAGGAGTTAAAACTGTAATGCTTTTCTAGGGTAACAAGAGAAAAAAGGGAAGGGAGGAGAAGAAAGTTATTTAATTTAGAAATTATTATATTTTTAAAGTTACAACAGTTGAGTCTGTGGATGTTTTTCCACCAAATTGCTTCAAAATAAGGTGTAGAAACTATAATATAACTAGTTCCATGTTGGTGGAAAAAGATTTGGGACCCCAAACAATGAGGATAAGGCCGATATCATTAACACAAGAGTTAATAGCATCATCTGGCACAAGACTGGTAAAAGACTCAAAGCAAAACAGACATTTTCTCCAGTTTTGCCTTATTCTAATGATAATAAGTTGAGCAGGAGATGTGCAGGGAATAAAATCAGCGCTGCCAATAGTTAAGCTCTGCTGGTAACGACAAGCGAAGCACTGCAACAATTACACAGTTAAAAGCAACCTACTGCTAATTCATGTAAACTGTGGCAGCAGATCTGATGCCATTTTTAGATTACAGAAGCACTCTCTCTCTCTCTCTCTCACACACACTCATGCATGTGCATTTTTGCATTTAGATGTAAGCACATGTATGCATAGATTTCCATAATATTATACATATGGAAATGAACACACACATTCACGCAATCTCTTGCTTGTTAAGCCTTGAGGTCAAAGTTGAGCATCACTACGACTGATTAGTGCAGGAAACAAGCTTGACACCCGCAGTTTGCACTCGTGTGTGTGTGTGTTTGTCTGGTGCATGTGACAAAGACGTGCCTGCAAATATGCACTTCTTTGGATATGTATATATGTCAGGCGGTTGCATATGGATAATCTGTGCTCCATCCAGTGTTATTCTCCCTGTGGGTGCCACTGGTATCAGATAGAGTGCTCTCATCCGTGATACAGTCACTCTTAAGTCCTGCAGCCACAGTAACTCCTGAGGATAAGCACAGCATTATTCTAATTCCCTGGTCCAAAGGTCACAGCGAGTCCTGCTTGTTATTCTGTCATTCAATTAAACAAAAAAACAACTATTTGTCCCTAAGAAGACTCTTTTTCTTCCCTCGGTTGTTCTGTCTTGTTTCTGTTGCATTTAAATACCGATGGTTCAGTTCAAAGCGATCACCATCTGGTTGTTGGCCTGTTTTTGCTTTTTTTTTCTACTTTACCACCACATTACTGCCAAAAACTAAAGTTCACAATGAGGCTGCTTTTCATAATAGATGATCTCCGTCTGCAGTTTTTTTTTCTTAAAACCCTACATTTAAAGAGACACTTCACACTCCTGTTATATTATATTTATTTCATAATGTCTCAATATGAGTTAAAACCAAAAAAGTGAACTAAAAGAATGAAAATAACACAAGACTTTAAAGAAATATGTGTATTTTTTGCTATTTAATTTGCTTTTACTGTGATGTGGGCTTGTGTTAGAAATAAAAAGCTATTGTCACTGTTTGGCCACTAGGTGACACTATTCTCCTACAGTCTAATTCAAACAGAGAGTGTTTCTGCCTCTGTTTTTCCTCTCTGACTTTAAAGCTCTGCTGTGTACAAGCGTGGCCTTGCTGGATGTTTTTCCTCATTTGTATGTGGCTCTTAAACACTAACCTCCAATTAAAGGTGTCAATAAGTGGGAGGTGTCCTTAGTTTACTTTTTGGAGGAATTTTGAAACTCAACACTGGCATCAAAATCAAAACGCTGCACCTTGAACCTCAGCACTGTGCAGACGAGTGTACTTCTCTCTTGACTCGCAGTGTGTTCGAAATTAATGAAATATCTAAATGCAACAAGCGCCAGCCAACCTTGGCCACCAAAGGGGTTTATCATTAGGGCTGTTATGTAGCAAAGCACTTAACCACAGTTCATTATTCAGAGTCCTTAAAACTCTAGAAGGCAAAAGTGTTCATGTGAATAAATCACGCCAGAGGACGGCATCTGTTTCGTAACCTACCTCATGGTGTAAAGCAGAGTGCCGTCATCCTTCAGCCTCAGCAGCTTGTTGGGCGTGGTCATGTTATGGGCGATGGACTTCTTGCCGTTAAGGAAAAAGGTATCTGGGGTCCAGATGTTGCTGGCCAGCAGGTTGTTTAACGGCAGCATCTCCATTGGCCCTTTGAAGCACAGACGCTCGTCCTTCCAGCTCTGACGGAAGAACACGTCTATGGTGTACTCCTGAGACAAAGGCGAAGGATGGGGTTTGTTTTTTTGAGAGTTTTGCAGGAAAAGGCGAGAAATGAGAGCAACAGCTTTGCACATTTACCCCAAAATAGCAGTGTGAGATATGTGTTTGGACCCAGCAGCCTTGTGAATGTGATGTCAGTAAACTGCACTCTGCTCTCATGTTTACCAATCCGTCTGCTCTGTGATCATTATATTCCAAAAGATGCTGAAGGGATGCCAAAGGCAAGAGATTTTTTCTCTGGATGAAGTGTTCACTGCATTTTAAGAGATGGTTGTCTATTTCACTCTTAAGCTTCAGAGCGGCACGCTATGGTTTATTTACCCAAAAGAAGAATTTAAAGTTATTGAAAGTCTCAGTTTCTGTTTCTTGGCTCTTTTGCAGCATCATTTTATTGTTTACCTCCTCGGATTGAGATACTTTTACACAGATTTCCTCCCTAATGAAGGTTTAAATGCTGGGTTTTTTTTTGGCGTGTTCTTGTAAAATTACAAAATAAGGGGAAATTAAAACAGCAAAACTCATTTAACTCACTTCTTTACAGTCTTTTCTCAATTTTGCACAAAACAATCACACATTTACTTACTCCTTAACTCCTTTATACTCTCATAAATCCTCTAAGATTTCACAGATATGGCGATCAAACATTTCCCTGTTGAAATCCATCATAAATTTGCTTGTGTGTGAAATAGGCTTCGAGCTACATGCAAAAAACAAAATGAAGGAGAAACAAATACAATACTTCATCCCCACAGACAGACGTACACGCTTATGGACCACGAAACCGTTCAAGTCTCTCCCCCACATTTCATTAATCAGTCTTGCACCCCTGTCAATACCTTTTTCAAGTCAATTACAGGAAAGTGGCAAGTTTGATCACTGCTGTGTCAAAGTGCGGCGGCGATACGGCGGTGTGTAATGGAAGATTTAATGAAGGAGGAGATTTAATGCATTTTGCCATCCAGGTGGAACCGTATAGTTCATAAGAGAATGGACTAATAAAGGGATGAATCAGTTGGAACAAGCTGGAATGGGCCGGCCTCGTTGCATTAAATCTTGAAAGTTTAGGTCGTCTACATTCATTTTGTCTCATTTACAAGTAAAAGAGAGCCAAACTTCAAAGACATAACTGGGACGAGAGTGTTCCTCCAGCAGCAGGAGCGCCGGTGCCAGTCTCATGAAATGTAAATATATGTTTTAATCTAAAAATACAGACTGTAGTCTGGACGGACTTTGCAGGTATGATTGCATATTTATGATGTTTGTCGGAGATCAACTCACCATCTCTGTGTCGGACACGGGGCCGAAGCTGGTGACAAAAATGTTCGTCTTGATCTCTGTGACGTTTTCTGTTAAAAGAGAAGAGACAAGAATGTTTTTAGGGTAAGGACGGTCTTTGCCTTTGCAATATCCTTGAAATTAGGGACGTTCTTCCCTAATCATAGCAATAAAAACATCTTCTAAAACTGAATTCTCTGCACATGTGGTTTTTCATGAGGCTGCAACTAACAGTTATTCATTCATTCATTATTCATCATTGATTTATCTTAGAAAATATTCTGCGGAGAAGTCAATAGATCATTTAGTCTTGTCTAAAGTCCAAGAAGACATCTTTAAATGTCTTATTTAGTTTGACCAACAGTTTAAAACCAAGAGATTCGTAACTGAGACTGATTCAAAAAGGAAAAACACACCAAATTTTTATGTTGAAGAAGCTAAAAACAGAGAATGTTTTATGTTTATTTGCTTAAAATATTACTCCAAGGATAGATTTTTGTAGTTTCAGCTCCAGTTTCAGTGGTTTTTACACATTAAATGATATGAACTTTAAAAAACAAAAACTGATTCAATAACTCTGAGGCTTGCAAACGATACAACTGAAAGATATTTAGAAGACACTGAGCAATAAAGCTTTAATTTAGGCATTTAAAAAAAAATTTGTAGCTCCAGAATAAACCTGTGCTCTCTCAGTGTTCACATCAATCCAAGCGTTTATTTCTGTCACAATGCACTTTCTCTGAAAACCATCTTGAAAAGGGTAGCGCAGCATTTTTGTCATTTTTACACCAGCAAAGCTCACAAAATCTCCTGTGTGCACACAAATTCGGTCCTCGCGAGCCGGGATTGGTCGTGCTGTGGAGAACAGCTTGTTGAATGCTGAATGGAGGCCTGAATGTTTTTCTGGTATGTATTTATAGGCCCTCTTGTCAAGGGTAGCAACCGTTACCAGGATGTGAGAGCAAGCTTTTGCCATGACACATCAGCTATTCGGCATGAAACAGCCTCGTTTCTTCACATTATGGGACAAGTACTGTATGTTCGTGGTGGGAGACGGAGTGAAAATGGGGACCAGTGTCATTAGGGCAGAATGAAAAAAAAAGCTGGTTGACAATCAGCGGAGTGAATGCAGCAAGTGCAGAGCCATTAAAGAACGAGGTAAGGAAGGAGGGAAGGGAGGGAGGGAGGGAGGACGTAGAAAATGAAAAGCTTTCATTTCAGTAGTCTTATGAAAGAAAATATCCTTCTTTGAATGGCAATTTGTCGGCTCTCAAGGTTATCTCCTGTTGCCAGGGTGAAGAGCGTGAATAAAACACCACGGCGTGCTGTACTCAGCCTGCGTTGATGATGGCTTGATTGATTTACTTTACCTAGCATGGCGGCCCTACAAGAAAAGGCTGCATGTGTTCGTGATCCTCGCCACGGTTCAGGAGGAAACATGCCGCGTGACAATGTGTGTGCGTTCACCTTGGCTGATGTGGGGAGCGAAATTAACATCTGCTCGCACAGTTTCTACCCTTGTATCTGCCAGTCTATCAGCATTTTTTCCCAGGAATCAGTGCATCATATCACACCAGGGAGCAGGGCCTCCTATGGTTGAGTCCAGCTTAGCGGGTGAGGTAAACAACACTGACTGTGTATTATATTAAAATAGATTACTATTTTATCAAAAAAATGGGCCCAAGCAAACCTCCGAGCCCCGGTCGGAGCCTGTTGTCATAACCATCCAGGAGCCCGTCCAGGATCCTGGTGAAAACCGTGCTGTTGTCCATGGCGGCCGCCTGGAGACTGGAAGGGAAGAAGAAAACGAGAGTTAAGAAAGTCAGAGGAGAAGCAACATCCTGACGTCAAACGTGACATTGTTATTGTGATTAATTAGCTCCCCGCATTAAGGACAAGCTTGTTGTGATTAATTATTGAACATAAGTAGGGCTCACAACTACCAGTGGAGATTATTAAGGGCTTTGACACGTGATCCAAATATAAACAAATGAGCTCCCCCTCTAAGTATGGCATTATGTCTCCAGAATGAGCCTGTTTTCTGTGGCGAGAAAGAGGAAAATTACCTCTTTTCTTTCGTACAAAGAACACTTTGTTCATCCACAGGAGTTAACAGGGAGAGACGTGGAGGACAAGGTTACTGGGTTTGAACATGTGATGTAAAAGCCATTGATCTAGACGGATGAGAGTGGACTATTCCAGTGATTTACTGACAGCATTGCCAAAGATCTTTTTGTGCTTTTCTTGAGTGCAGGACAGCCACTTAAGCGGTGCTGTAGCAGAGTGCAACGCCGCGATCAATCACAGGAAGGAGGGCAGAGCTGGCATGAATATTATACATACACATTTAAAAAAATTGCAGATGAAGCAATCAGACTTTGAGACAATACACTTAAATGTGACTGAAAAATCAACTTGTTTCTATTTAAAAAAGGAAGCAATATACTTTAAGCAGCTTTAAGCTTTTAAAGTTCAACATTTTGAGACTTTATCTAAGTGTTTTAAAATGTTTTTAGCAACTGTTTCACATATGTTTAGCTCATATTTACCTTTTTTGGCACCCACACAGGAACAGGAGGGAAAAGATGAGTCTTGCCATGACTGAAATCCTGCTCACTTTGTTGTGTAGAGCCATAACACGCGACCATATGCAGGAAAAGACAAAGCAAAACAAACAAAATCGCATCACAAAAAAACCACAACATGCAATTGCTACAACGCTGTAAATGCTTTATTATCCTTAAAATAAAATAAGCTAAAAAAAAAAGAAAAGGGGTAGGAGTCCTAAGCAGCCCAACTCACACAAAGAAACTCTTCACCCCGCTGCAGAGCGTTTACAGGAATCACTAAATCAAGCGGCGGGACAATCTCTGCTCAATGAGGCTGCAATCTGCAACTCTCACATCCAAAACATCTGCCTCAAAATCACCGTAAAGGCCAGAACATCACAGAAGAAAATGCACATAAACAGGGTGTATTGTTCTCTGCAGTATGATACCCTTTGTGTAAAGCTTCCACTGCGTTTGAATCCAACGCATTACAATTTATATGGGCCACCCCCTCCTCTCTACCCCTTCCCCACTTCTCCCCACAACCATCACCTTTTTTTTTAACCCCCCCTCCACTCTCTCTACACCAAAAACATGAAACTCAAACATAATTTCTATACACATTCTCTATGCTGTGGCTAATTATTTTTTTAAAGAAAAAGCCGGAGGAGAAAAAAAGGGGGGCTACCTGAATGCAGATCCATCACCACCATGGTTTAGCCTATTTTGGGGGCTTCTTTTTTTTTTTCTCTCCCCCCTAAACAGCGACTGGAGGCTGGGAGTCTCCGACGGCGATGTTGAAACAGGACGATCACGGGTTCAATCACCTAATCCCCCGTGCTCGTCGTTTGGCTCCTCTTCTTTTTCTCCTTTGCTTCTCCACCATGGGCTGTTTCTGCTCCCTCCCTCTCTCTCTCTTTATCTCTTTCTCTCTCTCTCTTTCTTTCTCTCTCTCTCTCTCTCTCCCTCTCTCTCTCAGTCAGCGGTCCCCCATCAGGCGGTGTTATAGTAGTCTGACTTGTCTTCTCCTATAGGCTGCACCGCCTTCCTCCTACCGCCTGCTGCATCGCGTCTCCTGCATCCAGAGGTGTTGCAGCAGCAGCAGCAGCATCAGCAGCAGCATCACACAGGCTGCCTCCTCGGTCCTGTCAGCCAGCCTCGAAGGACACTGGATACACTTCACATTTTTCCCCCCCGTCTCTTTTGCAATACCGCCTACTGCCGGTGCGAAAGAATGAAGTGCTGCAACGGAGGCCAATAATTTTATAATAGGTGCTCCCCATTGGTGGATCGGGGAGGAGGAGGGGGAGGAGGTGGAGGAGGAGGAGGCGCACTGGCGGTGCGGGGTTTAGGTGCGGGTTTTTTTAAACCCCCTGTGGCTGAATTTAACAGCAAACAAATGACACTTTGCGATTAAAGGTGCACACATCTGTTTTCTCCCAACATGTTCAGTCATCCCTGAAAGATGAACTGGAGTTACCCTTTCATTGACACCACCTACCCCAAGAGTTCAAGACTGGGTGAGATGGGGGCAATGAGACACAGGTGGGGCAATGAGACACAGGTGAAACACATCAGGGCAGGTAATCACAAAAAGAGGGTAATAGTTATATAAAAGAGACAAGACAAGGATTAAAAAGATAAAACGAGACAAACACCAGGAGAAACAAATGAAAAACTGCACAAACAGAACAGCACAGGACACTTTTAGCTAACTTTTTATACATTAAATGCTATTAAATAAGAGCATAATCCATAACAAGTACCGCTAGCTATTTCAATTTATTACTTGATACTGGTAGCCAACTATTTTAGTGTTTTATGCATTCATTTAATCATTAATTTAAACCATTTTATCTATTATTTTTAGCAATCTTGCAATTAATTAGCTTAACTTAGCTCCTCCAAACTCTTACTTATATCAAAAACATTGCTAATGTATTAGGCTACTTTAAAGTTACCATTATTTTTCAACCACTTTTCTAATAGACTACTTTTGGCTAAATGTTTATCCTTTCATTTAACTTAACAGTTTAATAACGCTAAAATTAACCTTTTTCAACTTTTTCCTGCCAACTTTTAGCCTTCTCCAAAAGTTTTTCCTTTATTTTTTGCTATTTCAACCATGTATCATTTAGCTTGTTGTTAGCTTGTTAGCCAGTTTTCATACTCTCAATACAGTATTTTACCCCTGACTGCGAGAAAAACGAACATCAATAACTATTTAGCCTATAAAAAGGAGATATGATACACAAATGCAGCTGTTTTTCTGTGAAGTTGTAGCCTTTGGGGAAAAATTTACTCAGGATTTAATGAATGTGCGTGTGCTGAAGCTGGGGAGCTATTTAATGATGTGAGACCCCCATTAGTTATTGTGTGAAATCATCCAGAATAGCAAGAGACTCGGATATCTTGTTAAACTTGTAAGTCCTCCTTAAAAAAAAAGTCTCAAACCAAACTTGTTATCATCCTGACGGTTGCCATAAGAGGGTAGCCGAGCTCCACGTTTCGTTGACGGTAATTAGTGTCTGATATCTGAGCTCCTTCCACTTTCTTTAATTCGTCTGGAGATGCAGACTGAAGACGGGAGGCTGCGGCCGAGAAGTGTAAGAAACGAGCCTGTGTCCCCTCAGGAGGCTGATTTCAGCACCACGCACGGTGCGGACAGCTCCCGCAGAGTGATGACCGCGTGGACAAGTGCGCGTGTGAACGAGATGAGAGAGAAAAAACAGATACAAAGACATGCAAATGTGTGTGTGTGTGTGTGTGTGTGTGTGTGTGTGTGTGTGCAGATGAGGAGGTGGGAATGAAGGGCTCTCCAGGAGGACAAATCGACTGTTTTTCAATATTTACCCTGCAGGCATCCCCACTGTTTTAGATCTGTTTTACTGCAGGCTACAAACCTATAGAAACCACAACTGAAGCCTATAGAAAGAAAACACGGATCGATTCATTTGCACAACAAACCAGGGAGGGTCAACCAATAGAAAAACAGCTTTTTAAGACTAATAAAATAACAACATGTACGTTTGAAGTGTTAAAAAAACGTACATCATACAAAAAAATGATGATTGTTTATGGTAATGGTTGAGATAGAATAGACTGGGGATCAATAATCATCTGTCTGTTATTGTTTTGATTGGCTAAAAGATGTTTTATCATTAATGATGTCATCACCCTTTTCTTTCAGGAATGCTGTTGACGGAAACAAGAAGTTGTTCGCCATCTATGACACAAGGTAGGAAATGTCACAACAACACCAATTTCTTATTAATGACGTTCTCTGACTGTGTCGCACGCGCGCGCACACGCACGCACGCGGTCCCAATTTTCCGCGCAATTCCTGACGACTTCGATATTTCCCAATTTAAATAAATTACGGTAAAGCCCTACGTTTTAGATAAGGAAAGGAGGCCATTATAGGTGATTAACAGGCTAATCGATCACAATCATTGATTCATCGGTTGATAAATGCAGCCTGTCCCCTCTCGATACTGTTCAGGTCCCGCCATTTTTATAGGAAACACAGGGGAAGGGGATTGGCGCAGATGGTGTGAGAAGCGCTGTAAAAAATGTCAGTTTTGACACAACTATTCGATCTAATATTGAGTCCTAAAATTAAGTATTATTCAATTGGGAGACTTGTTTTCTAATTATTGATTTCAGATTATGGGAGAAAATAAAGCAGCATGCAGATGATCAAATAAGCGAACCTAAATGTAATTTGATGAAACAATTGATAAATGATAATGATATTTAAATAACATGTCTTCAAAATATAAAAATATTGATTAAAATAATTTTTTAAGGAAATTTTTTATTGATATGTAACGTTGTTATGATAATTGCACACAACTCATGTTGACTGTAAGCTATAAAGTGCTTTTTGTCCCTGAAGGGAACCTTTTAATATCTCAGTGATTAACCCCGATGATGTCATCAGAAATAACACTAATGATGTCATCGGGGTTGAATTGAGCTCGAGACATACAAGTTCATCTTTAAGTCTGTGTCATAAGTTCAAGATGTGCAATTTGGAAGACCTGGAAATCAACCATTCCAGAGGGTCTCGTGGAATGTTGCATCATGGGAATTGTAGGATCCAGCGTAATTTTGAAACTTGAAGCATCCACCAGAGACCAGAAGGTTGTTTCTTTAGTTGGCTTCAATTCTAATCCCTTTATTTTAAAGTCCCACATATTAATAAAAGTGTGGGCTATTACTAAATCACTGGTTGTCTCTTAAACACCCACATCTCACACATTTATGGCATTTAAAGTAGAAAGAGGATTTGTAGTTTATTAAGAACAGACAGGCCAATAATTAAGAAGAAACAAGCTCAGCTCTCTCTTGCCAATGCAAAATAACTGGACACTTTCCCTGTTGAGATATTGAGATATTTCTCTACAAAAAAGACCAAAAAAATCAAAAATCCCTTCACAGACTCCACTGCAGCTACTGGTGGGTATTTTTTACAGTGTGGCGTTGGACTTCGTCTCTCATTTGAACAAGGCGAGTGCCTTCACCGCCACCAGCAGCAGCAGCATCCCACAACACCCTCCTCATCAATATGCGCTTCAGCTCCTGAACGCGAGAGCCTCCTCTTCTTCTTCTTCTTCTTCTTCTTCTCGCACAGTCAGAGACGGCAAAGAAAAGCGGAGCCAGTGTTCATGCCGGGGAGGCGATGTCAGCCCATATTTCATATCTGACTCCATCCACAGCAACCTGCTGACTTCTTTCACCCCCCCCTTCAGTCGACTTTCTCCGTTTGTGCAATCAATGGATTTACTCTGATTTGCGGAGCGTCCGGAACCGTCTCGACTGTTGATTGGGGGGGCTTTTTTTGTTGTTGCTGTTGTTGTGATTGTAGCTTAACAACAACAAAAAAAAAGAAAAGAAAAGAAAAAAAGAAAACAGAAGAAAGGTGATGTTTGCTTTGCAAAGGGTCCGTCAATTCCGCGTCTTTTCCGCACTGGTTGTCGGTTCGATTGTGTGTTGCGCGAAAAGGTGAGTGCTTTTGTCATTTAAGTGAAGTCAAGGTTATTGGCCCGACTCATTGATCCAGGAGCCGAGATGATGCTTTTCTCTTCTTTTTCCTGCTGTCATTTCAGCGTCAATGAACCGGGCAACATGTCTTTTGTGAAGGAGACGGTGGATAAACTACTGAAGGGATATGATATCCGACTGAGGCCGGACTTTGGAGGTATGTGTCCTATTTACCTCCATTATTATTATTATTATTTTGTTGTTGTCCCTTCACGCCGTAGGCATCCAGCTTTATTTTTGGCGCCATTCACAGTGTTGTGGTCAGGTGTAGAGGTGTAGGCCTATATCCATAATCTGCTGTTTAACCTCTTCCAGGGGCCCCTGTTGCAGTCGGGATGAGCATAGACGTGGCGAGCATAGACATGGTGTCAGAAGTCAACATGGTGAGTGGATTTTTTTTTTTTTTACATCACACAAACGCTGTTCCTCTGTGTTTACTCGACCGCATAATGCACGCAGTCCTGCCCCCTGTGCATCGGAACTCATACATCATTATTTCCCAGCTCACTTGCTGTAGTAGGGAAGTGCTGATGTAAATCCAGTTTGTTTCCTTTCAGGCCATTATGTGATGCTGAGATGGAAGGGCTGGGTTTCCTGTAGAGGCAATAAAACATCTTGATCTCACGAGCTGCCAGCATACAGTAGTGTTACCTTACATACAGAGGACACTCAGCTTATGCCTGTAAAAGAGAAACCAACATATTATAGCTTCTCGCTCCTGTTTTTCAAACAATACTGACGTCTATTCAGACAGCAGCATCCACTGAGAAGATAGATAGATTAAAGCTGCAACAGTGGGTTTTTAAATCAATACATCGCACACAATGCAACACAGTAAAAAAAAAAAAAAAAAGGGAAAACACACACTGATGATGTTGGACTCTCAAGTCTCTTTTTTAAAATCCTTTGCAACTGAGAGTCAGAATAAACCTTTTCGCTCTCACTTCGCTCTGCTTGTTAACCTCTCGAGCCGCAGTTAACAGTGTTTCAGGAGCATCTTCCCATGAGGCCCTCTGAAGCAGACGGCTAGCCGGGAACTCTGATTGGATTTGGTAATTCGTGAGCCGGATGCTGTTTGGCCCCCGTGTTAACACGTGTACCCAACATGCAGGAAAAGTAACTTCAGGCTATTGTATCTTAAAATATCAGCCGACAATGACCCAAATTGCGTCGGTAACGAGCGGCATCTTTCTTGCTCCATTGGCCACATTTTCAATCCTTTTGCAGAGGAGTCAGACTGTAGGACTGCAGCAGCACCAAATTGAATGACCTGTTAAGGTGGAAAGTGCTCACATAAGTGGTTCGGATGCAGGCTTTCGCAGCTCACGAGCCACAGTGGCTGATTTCAGATCTGACATGTTTCATGGGCCATTGTCTGGGCAGCTGTTACGATTATGACTTTTATTAAAATGATGGCTGGTAAGCCTGCGTGCTTTTACTGCAAAACCTTTTTTCTTTTCCGAAGAACTGTGGCTCTAAAGGAGTCAAACTCGGGTCAGTCAGAGATGCAGCCGTTTACACCTCAGCCTCTTTATTTGTGCACCATCAACTCAGGCATCGTCACAGTGTAAAAGAGCAGCGTTTCACACGTATAATTTCTGTTCCTTGCTGAGAAAAAAGGTTAGATTTTCACTGCATCACATTAGTAATTGATCATTATGTATCTGGGAGGTGTGTGTGTCTCTCTGTGTGTGTGTGTGTGTGTGTGTGAGAGCGTGGGTGGGTGTTGATCAATACTAATGACCCAAAGCCAGGAGTCACCTGGTGAAACTATTGACATTTCAGCCTCAGAGCCCGTTAGATATCTCAAGATACCCCGAAAGCAGCCCTGTCCACCAGATAAAACATTTATATACTATTTTATCTGCCAGTTATGATTTATGAGAAGCTGATTGCATGGATTAGAATCGAAGGGAACTTTTTCCAGCTAGAGAAGTGATACTTTTATCTGCTTTTAGGGAGTAAAAGCACTTTGTTTAAGGTGAAGGAATGTTGTCTTATCAGTGAAATGATTGTAAATGGTCTAAAAACAAACAGATTTAAAGACTTCTATGTGGGTTTTGGTGGATTTTACTATTTTCTGTTACTTGTTTTATTGTATTGATGAGGGTTTTGCATGTTATCAGTCTTGTTTCATTCTTTTGATCTTATTTTTTTCTGATCTTTGATTCATTATCAGTCTCTGTTAAATAAAGTGTATCAACTAAGTGCATGAACGTAAAACATGATCATACCATAGTTGCTAGAGGCAAATACATTATGGATGCAAAAACATAAATTATGTTGCCAGTGTTCTGCAGATATATTTCCTCATCATTTTTACAAAAATGCATAACTCAGAGGGGATTGAGCTTCTTTAAGTCTTAGTTAAAGATTCTTACAAGAATTCCCATCAAATTTGTCTTAAATTAAAGCAAAACCCATCAAACATCAGGAGGAGAGCTGCACTTTGTCTGCATCAGATGCTTTCCTACTGTGACAAAGGTTAAAAGTACAGCAAAAATCCTATATAGGCCTGAAATAATTTGACATTTTGTACAATAAACCCCATTGTTTCAGCCGCGGCTTTATGATCCATGCTGTTCTCTTTGTTTGCCAACAGATCAGTTGCAAGCATTAACTATGAAGCCAACTGGGCTATTCTCCACAGAGCACAAAGGCAGCTGATCAACCGGGGAATCAGACAGCTGAGATCACACTTAAACTGATAATTAATTAGGTCCATTTCTCATTGCAACCAATGCACTGAGGGACTGCACATGTGTGCCTGTGCCTGTTAGATGGCAATTCCTGGCTGTTACGCAGCGTTGAAGCCAGAACAAGACTAACGCTGTTTGTTATTTTTGCACCAGCATTTGACATTTGGTGCATACCTTTCATCCGATGCTGGGACCGTCTGTGGTTTTAGCATGGGGGATTTATCCAGCAGGAAATGGATAATGAGTGCTTTTGTTCTGACAGTGCCATGCTTTACCCATCGAGCTACACAGCAACGATAAATGCAACTCTTCATTCCTGTTGTGTAAAAAACTATTTTCAAGTTTGAGGCTGCATCTTGCATTCATTTTCACGAAACTTCAGCTACAAAATCCAACTCACCTGCCTGCTGGAATGAACCACAAACTGCAGAACCAGGTTTCAAACTCGAGGGTTTATTGAGACAAATACTGCTTGCTCTGCTGAAATGAGGCCCGGATCCTGCTCAGCATGTTCTACAAGGAGCACAGATTTGGAAAACAATACTGCCAAATGTTAAGCTAAATGTAACGTTCTCTCCCATGCAAAGAGAAAACAGAGTGGCAGTCGATGAGAACAACACTGTATAATAACAAAACACAAGCATAAAAAGTGGCCGAAGTTTTTTGCAGTCTGTGAGTTTAATTCCTTGTTGTGCAGCTTTGGTGTGGATTTTTGAGATCCAAATCTCAGCAACGTTGCGGTAAACAAAGACGAAACTGAAGCCATGTTAAGAAAACAGTCAGTGAGGTGCAAACTTGGGGGAAAAGAATATCAGATGTTAACAAAGTTGCATATAAATTGGTGCAAAGGGCTAAAATTTGGCATTAAATGTTTTGGTTGTGGCTGAGTTGATGGGTAAGTTAGTAGACTTTCTCAGGCATTACTTAATAGATTGATAAACTGTCTGCTTGCATATCTCTAAGATGGAAAACTAATTCATTCTTGTAGCAGGTTGGAACCAAACATATAAACATCCTCATATGTTAAATCTATGCAGACTGAGAGAGTACAGCTCTATATTCAGGGCTGCACACAAATTATAAGGAAGGTGGGTGTCTGCATTGTAACAGAGAGCAAAAAAAGCTAAATGTGTCATATTAAGTTGGTTTTAGGGTGATAATTTTTTAATAATTTAATTTCAAACATTACTTAATATTGGGTTTGCGGATTTCCTCTGTTGTGTCCTTTGCAGCTTATTCATGTAACAGATTATATGCTGATTCAGTTCACTTCTTCTTGTGGGATTCACAGTGTTTTTAACAAAAGATCAAAATCAGTGAAGCAGATCTTTCATCGGTGATATCATCATTTTTATTCCATGTATTCTTCTTCTTTGTCTAAACCTAAGGCATTACCCACAATGCAACTTGACGACTGACAGTTTGGTCAGAGATTCAGGTGTGTTGTGCCAGTTGCAGCCAACATGGCCTCCAGCAGAGATGAGTGGGCAGCTGAGATCTGGTGGACTCGCTGCTTTCTAACTCCACAATCCCAGATTTTTCTCAGTAACAAATTTAAAATCTTTAGATTCACTTGAAACTGACTCAAGTGACATAATTTGAGGCAATTTATTAATTTTTTTATACAGCTCCCTCTAGAGGCACTTAATACTTTGTACCTTTTTATGTTTTAACACATGCAGAACTCCTCATTATCAGAAAACTTTGTGCAAAATTGGTGCAATATTTTAGGTTAATGTGGGAATATAAGTAACCTTATTAAAAGTTAACGATAAGACAAAATAGTAATTTGTGTACAGTCCCTTAATCTTGATATTTATGTTAAGTTTCAAAGTGGACCTGTGTTTGCTGTTTGTGGTTTCATGTGTGGAAGTACAGTTCATACCTCCACTCCGGATAGTTTGAGTTTATCTACTCATGCCACAGTCGAAGGGGGTCTTCGCAATGCCAATAGCCGTGGGTATTTACTGAAAATATCACTCGGGCAATCAGCAGATCAACAGACCTGAGATTTGAAGGGGAGTGAAGGACTAAGATCTAAAGGTTTAAAGATTTATTGAGTAACTAAGCGAATTATAAAAGAGCAGAGAAAGCGAGTGATCGAAGATGTGAGAAATCCAGGGAAAGGAAAGCAGCAGAGAAAGAGAGAGAGAGAGAGAGGAGGTGGAAACTGATCAAAATACCCAGCGAGCTCGCAAGACAGCAAGTGAATATAGCATCTGGCTCATCCAAGCATCCACCTGGCAGGCCAGGTTGACTAACTGAGTGACTCCGACGCCTTCGCGGGGCGCGAGCTCCTGCACCAGCAGATGCTAAAGTGTCTGCGAAAGGCGCACTAATTACCTCTGAGGTTTGTTCGTAGCGTGCCGGGGGGGGGCCTCCGCTGATGAGAAACACATACTAGGACAAGATCAGAGCAAGGCGAAGTAGATTATGTGTGTGTGCTGAGACAGTGCTTACTTAGAAACAAGTTGTGCTCTTAGGAATGGATCACTTTTACAAAAGGAACCTCACATTTAATGCTGTTTTGCAATCCCACTCAGAGAAAAAGGGGTTTTTTGGTATCAGACGGTTGCTTTAATGTTTGCTTTAGAAGTGTAAATGAATGTATCATCTAAATTCACTGCAGGTTAGTGTTCGCCTGCTTTGAAATATTGATTTTAAGAAAGTTTAAATGTAAAAAAAGAGCACCAGGTGTATGTGTTTTCATCACCGTGACCCTTTTCTTACAGAAACGGACAAACAGGTGTGATTCTCCGCGGCGAGAGCCACCGCAGCCTTTGTTCAGGCCCATTATCAGTGCCTCACCGAAGTCCTGTTAATTTTGGGAAATTCAATTACAGCACAAAGAAGGCAGAGCTGCTCACAAAGGGAGCTGGTCAGAGTTTGCACTGTGAATGTAGTTTGCAGCAACAGGCTGAACAAGCTAGTCATCGGTACACCCACGGCTGTGTGTGGGAGTCAGAAAGAAAAAAAATCTGTCATTATGGAGAGGTGAAAAGATCTCTTTTTCTCCAAATGTTGCTGCTGCCTGCTTTGTTTTTTGAATTTTTTTCTTTTTTTTCTTTTAAAGCAGAAAACATACAAGTCCTCCAGTAACAAAACAAACCTATACACTATCTACCTTTTCTACGTATCAATGCTTCTTCTTGTTTGGGTGATTAAGCTTAAAATCCGTAACCTTGTCCTACCTTCGGGTGTGCCACAATCACCAGTGTAACCTTATATTCCTCTACATAAAATAACTCCTGCAATCAGATGTTGCCAGTGAACAAACTCTGCCACCCTAATTATCTTATATAGGTCTTCCAGCTATGCAAAAAGAGCATATCTTCTCTCCGTGCACTGTGCACTGAGTGTGGCTTAATATACCCCCATGTCTTTTATCAGGCATCCGGCTTCCTGCCTGATGGAATGTAATTGGCCTCGGGAGAGAGAACGCTGTACGATGAAGTGATGATCACGAAGATATAGACTGAGCAGAGCGGCCACTTCCTGGTTTTTTCGCAGGGAGCCGTCCCACTGACAGGGTGCATGAATTTAAAGGGGGGGGGGGAGTTAGCCCATTCTACTTGTTCTAGCTCTACAGCCCCGTGCATGATAATAGCCTCTGAGTTACATGCACCTTTAAGACACCGCATTTATCGGTCTGGGGAATCTAAAATTGACAGGCGCCGGCCTCGTTTCCTTTCTCGGTGCCACGCGAGCAGCTGTTATGTTGCGGGGAATAAAAAAAGGGGGGCAGGTAAACTATGAACTGGATTTATGATGGGGGTTAAAGAAAAGGTCATCAGTCAACAGTTTGATGCCACTTACTGACAAGGATACAGCAGATATATGAGGTTTAAGTGGGCGAGAAAAGGAGAAAAAATGGACTAACATTACAGCTTTGACTCAGGAGGATAAATCATGAGAGTCATTAGAGAAATGCTGGGAAATATGTGTCGAGCAAAGTTCAGGGACATCACATGCCTTCCATGTATATGCTAATTACTTGGATAAATCGTAATACAGGGGTTTAGAGTGTTGGATACCCTTGAGTCAGGACCCAAACCTCCATCCTGAACCCACCAATGAATCATAAGATAAATCGTAGGGTTTCATTGTGATTAACAGAATAGAAAAGCATAAAAAACCCATTTATAAAGTAAAATGTTGTTACCTTTTTTGCCCCTTTTGTTTAAAGGAGTAACAAGCCAAAAGGTTTATGAGTTATGAATTATGCTCAGAGACATTTTCAAGGCCTGACTGAGCGACACATTTGGCCTCATGCAAGATTATTTTTGCATTATTATCCCGACTGTCACTCATACGTTCCAAGTCAGATTTAACAAAATCTCTTATCTGCTCAAACTTGCTTAATTTTCTCTCATTGTGATAAATTACCACCCGTTTATGAGGAAATGCAGGTTTCTTAAAGTCGATCATTATTTCTTTTCTGTTTGTTAACAAGTTTCAAACAGGAAAGAGTAAAAAGACTTTCTACCGTTTAGGCTTTAAATTGCTAAGTTGTTAAGCTGTTTGATATCAAATGACAAAAACTTAAAAAAGTTAGAAACGGAAAACACTGATGCAGCTGCTAACAGTGTCTCATTAAGGGAACTAAATTCAGTTCTATGGTAATTTACATGGTGGGTGGCCTAATCTTTGTCTGCTTTCTAAACAAAAAAATCTCTGAAATCTGCTTTGTAACAACATCCAGCATATTACACACTTCAATTAAATAAAACATCCTACGCTCCAGTCTGTTTTTTGCCTGCAACAACTGATCCCATAACTGTTTAAATAGACTTGAATAATGTCCAAAACAGCAGAGTACATTAAGAAATATATAATAATTTATTAAAAAATAGAGTTTTATATTTAGAAAACATAAAAAAATACTATAGTGAAACAAACCAGAAGGGTATGAATAATATAAATACTATTAATACAGAGAAATGATTGTGTGCAGGTTTATGAACGGAGTCATTGTGACACTGCAGTGCAAACCAAAGACAAATGTCCTGCTTGTACATTTACCGTTGTTTGCTCCCTGTCTTTCTCTCCCTCCACTGTTTTTTTTCTCCCACTCTCCTCGTTATGAGGCAATACATCATAAAATATTAGACAGTGAGGAAATTATCCTGTATATTGAAGGCTACACTGTCATTTAGAGGAAAAAAGCCCAATCCAATCACCTCCCGGTGTTTGCTCTCAATAAGGGACAGTGCTATTTTTACCATTCTATAGCAGCAGGAGGGGAGGAGGGGGGGACAGGGATTCCCCCGCACTGCGGTGATATACCGCCGCGGGGCCGTCCCGAGGGAGCGCTCCGAAATTACATTGAAGTGACTCAAATTGCTCGACTCCAATGGGGAGGAGGCGGGGAGTTCATATGGAGTACATGGTGATTACATATCATACGGTGGATTTGCTCTCCTGCAAAAAAAATAAAAAACAAACGTGACGCTCATCCGGAGAAAACTTGCAGAGCTGCGGACGTTTGGGTTTTTTTTTACATGTTGCTGCAGTTTCGATGTGCGTCACATGCAATGATTCATTTTTTCTTTAGTTAGTGTTAATAACTCATTTTTTCCCCCCGTTCATTCCTATGTGCCGCACTCCATATGCCGGATACGGAGAACATATGCCATGTGACAAACAATGTTAGCAGGATATTTCCTAGATACTGGTGGTATCACGACATAGCAGTCGGCATAGAGAGAGAGAGAGACAGAGAGAGAGATTAAATTGAATATGGGTCAGTTCACAGCCAAAACTCTGCTTATCTGAATTCTCACACACCCTGAGTGAAAGTGATTATCCAGTCAGACTTAATTGAATAATTGAGGCTTGCTGGAAATCATCTCCACTGGTCACTGTCATTATCTCCGCCGAAAACACATGCTAATAAGTAAACAGCAGTGGTAAAGCTGTGCGAGTGTGTGTTGGGAATTTGTGTGTTATTGGAAACGAGAGAGTTGTCAATAATTCATAGTCCCAGTTCGTAGAAAAATCAGAGAACCACCTCCGTAGAAAAAAAGGGAAAAGTTCTAGGGCAGGTGATGCAAAAGCTACGCTCGGCCTCATCTGAAATTCAATTTGATTGTCTTCATGAAAGATTGATGAGGATTCCTTGGCCGTGTGTTTGTACAAGCTACATGGTTAATTTAAATCATTTATATCTTACGAGGAGTGTGTGCGCCGTAGCCGCTCGGTGGGTTGCCCACCTGCTGGCACTTTGGCGGGAGATGGAAATGCACACCTCAAGCGTGATGCCGAGAGACGAGGCAAAGTGGAGGAAGGAGACGGGGGGAAAGGATTGATGTGATCAGGGTCAAAACAAGGCAGTGTAAAAGACATTAGTCATTTGTAGGGGCTGATGGAGGGTAAAGTTACGGTGGTAATGGAGGTGAGGGGGGAATCCAAGTCTGCAGCACTCATTCTTACAGCAAATGTAATTTTCACCCCATGCTGTGATCAATCCACATTGACCGCTTTAATGGGACTTTGACTGATAACACTTATTGCCCTTTTTGTCACCAAATCCTAGAAACTTACAAGGATTTATTGTCTTATCTGTTAAAGAAGGAGGAGGACGTGTAACTCCGTGGTAGCACTCGTAGATGGAGGCTCCCTGATGTAGGCGAGTTATTCAAATAAGACAAAATTATGCAGGTTTATGTAGGAAGAAGGTGTTTTTATCACTTGTCCAATATATTCATACATTCTGAAATTACTCATGATGCTTTGCTACAACGTATTTATGTGCCAGAGGTGTTTATTTTATGGAATAAGAGTTGTAGAGACAGTAGTTCCTGATATGTTATCGCTTGATTAACCTGCTGGATGCTCCTGCAGCTAGAAAAACTGCTTTTGAGCCTCTGTTAACCCGACCTCCTTACACTCTTTATGCATTATGTCGCTTTCAATTATGCATTAAGTGCAGCTTACTTGCAGAATGAACCTAAATTCTCGCCATTGTGTGATCTCAAGCATTAACATTGTATGTGTGCCTATTGCTATTGAGCAAAACGGTCAGAAGCAGTTAGCTTGCTTTCTTATCATGCTAATATGCATCATATACCTCTAAGACTACCTCTAGGTCTGCAGATAATGATTATTTTCACTACTGATAAATGTATTGATTATTTTTTTCATGTATTGATTAAACATTTGGGTCATGTCAAGTTCTCAGAGCCCACTGTGGCGTCCAGATTTCTTGTCTTGCACATCCAACAGTCCAAAATCGACAGAAAAGTTAATTATCAAAGATATAAAAAATAGCAAAAGCAGCAAATACTCACATTTTAGAAGCAGGGAACCAACATTTTTGGTATATTTTGGCACTATAAATGAGTTATAGATGACTATAGATGACTTATCTGTGAGTCTAAATAATATTTTAATTATTTAAGCTCTAAATGCCTTCAGATTTAGTCTGAACCTCTGAGAAAATCACTGAAACAACGGGTTCGTGAACATCTCAACAGGGCAGAAAGAGATCATAGAAATTGCAAAAGATAACTTTTATCTTAACACCAGATTTTTAAATATCAGCGTATGTCTTCCAACAATGTCTCCATGGTTAAAGGCCATGGTTCCACCGCTATACTGTACATTTATGGCTCAGTGTTACTGCTCTCTCCTCCTCATGCTGTGTGACCAATCTGGATCCTGTGCTGACTAAGATCTTCCCTGTTCACATCTCTGTGTGCAAACCAAACCTGGAAAACATTTTCACGGAGTCTGAGTATTAGCAGAAATAAAGGAATGAATAATTAACGTGCCAAGTCAAGTGCCTGAAAATTGCATTTCATTCTATTCTTTAGTTATCTCATGAAAATGCAAAAACCTCAAGTGTTTTCCAGGCATTAGTGACAATGTTGAGCTGAGTGCAAGTGGGGCTTGCAAACAGAGAAATAACTATTTCAGTTACGTAAGACATGGACATTGTTTTTAGGAGGCCATGCTCATTGCAGTGGCTGGTGTTTTTTTTTTAAATTTTATCTACGTTTCTGTTTGTGTTTGATGTAAAACTTAAAAAAACTGCAGCACCAACAGACATGTGTGCTTTCGCCAGTGCCAGCTTGGTGCCGGTTGGTTTCTTTTCAATGCCACAGCGGGCAGAGGGGAGATCATGGCATTGCCCCGAGAGAGAGAGAGAGGGAGAGAGAGAGGGAGAGAGAGAGAGAGAGAGTGTTAGCTCGGGTAAGTGGATTATGTTATGTGGAAAGAAGGAGGGAGGGAGGGGCTCCATCTATCTCCACTGCTGCTTCTGCTTTAGTCAAATACAACTTGAATCAGTGCAAAACAAAAACATTTACTCACTAGATGTCTTGTTTTTTTATTTTTAACTTGCACAACCTTAAAAAATGTTTGATTTCAAAGGACAAATCGCATCCTCGTGTCTGGACTTTCAGTGCTGCTTGCCAGTACTTAATGCCAGGCTGAAGTGCCAGATGGCAAGGCTTTGTATCACAGAGATACAGAATCTTAAATGAACTCTTTAATGTTTGCAAACACTCAAGTGATTTTACAGAAAACCAACGACGAACCCAGCACATTTGTAAAAATGTAGCCTCTCCAAGCAGCAAAGTGTTTGCAATGACTAATATGGCAGCAGTTTATTCAGGTATTATAAACCAGCATGAGTGGTGGCATAGCAGAGCGCGCTAACATGCTAACATGCCTACAGTAACAATGCTAGCATAATGATGCAGAACAGGTAATAATAACCAGGGGGATAGGACTAAACACAAAGCATAGCAGAGAATTGATGGTAATGTCATTAATTTTCCAGGCTGACAAATAAAAAATTGCCTCCCTGCAGCCACGCTGCTAGTTTGCCTACAAATCATTAGAAGATGAATCATTATTATAAATAATTAAGTCACTCAGAATCCACAACACAAGGTCACTACGATTAATCAGAAGCTAGCAGGAAAAGTAATATTTTATGAAAATGAAGATAATCACTAAGGTTGACCAGTGATCAGCATTTCCCGGTTTAAACAACTTAAAGCGCACTGATGCAATTTTCACTTAATGGTTATCAGTGTATCAAGTGGATATTATAATATATATATTAATATAAAAGCATGACATTTGGCACAGCCTTTGATGTTACACATCCCATTTTGACAACTAGCTTGACCCGCTAAGAGCTATGGATGCCTGAACAGGAAGTGGTAATAAAAAATATAGAGCCTTTCAATACTACACTTGAGTCTTTGAGAATGAGTCGTTTTGTGTTTTATTGCATTTTGGTTGCATTTAAAGAGTTTAGAATAATTCACTGTATTTGCAAGAAAACAGTGTCAACCAATTGTAAATCTGAAAATATAATCTGATTTAAATTCAATCAAAGGCAACATATATTTAAAAGGCCTTTGAGTTCAATGACAGTTTAACTCCAAGGCTTTGTGAATCACTGCGCCTCCACTGGGAAAACTCAAGTGTTGATGTTTTAGGTGAAATTTTCTATGAACTTTTCCTCCAAAGCTGCAGCTCCATGACTCAACCCACCTACCTGCTTGTTGTACGGTGGCACATTGCTTTATGGGTAACCGTTTTCCAGAAGGAAGGGCAAAGGCACTTCTGAGAATTCGACTATAACGCGTGAAAAGATCGACTCACACTTCTTCACTTCTTCACGGGATGCTGTGTCATGTCATATAAATTTTAGTAGCAATAACAGTGAGGAATGGGCAGAGCGAAGATTTAAGACTGTTTATAAGATCTGCAGCAGCTCGTTCAGTGTTACAGCACTTGAATGGCTGCCTGTTTAGATAAAATAACCAGAATAAAAGACGCAACATGAATCAAATGTGACTTTTTTGAGTCTTTTCTCTCTGTTTGTATCACAGGACTACACGTTGACCATGTACTTCCAGCAGTACTGGAGGGACAAGCGTCTAGCCTACATTGGGATCCCCTTAAACTTAACCCTGGATAACAGGGTTGCAGACCAGCTGTGGGTCCCGGACACCTACTTCCTCAACGACAAGAAGTCTTTCGTCCACGGAGTCACCGTCAAAAACCGCATGATCCGCCTGCATCCAGATGGAACGGTTCTCTACGGCCTCAGGTGGGTTCTGCTCGGCACTGCAGACAAATGGTCTTCTGTCAATATGTTTGTTCAGTGGTGCATCTGAGTGGGAGTTGTTTGCTGCATGTTAAGCTCTCCTGTGTGTTTTCTTCTCTTTACAATCTGATTTTTTTTCCTGCTTTCATCAGGTTAGTTTATTCATCTTGTGTAATGTTCTTTAAGCAAATGGCAAAAACCAAATCCAAATACTGACTTATTCTAATCGTCAACAGATCTTAAATGAATGCAAAAAGCAAAACCAGCAATGAAATGATCCTTCCAGTAGGTATTTTCTATGTAGCCAAAGTCTTACTTATCTTATTCCTTTGTGCCTTTGAGCTCCATTGTTCTGCAACAAGCCACGCTGTTGCACTGTGACACATTCCTTCATTACCTGAGCACCACATTTGCATTAATCTGCAAGATTTTTCTCTGAGTACATTTATTAAAAACTGCAGTACCCAGCTGTTTTTAGGGAATAACTGAGACTTTTCTTTTTTGATTTCTTCGACACTCTTAAATATACTGTTGAAAAGTTTGAGGTGCTTTTAAAAAGTGCTTGTTTCTGGACTGAACTTTTGACTTGGAAGCCGACTGCTGGCTACTTAAATGTCATTTTATTAATGAGAATGTCAACAGGGAATGTCAGACAGCATAAAACAGAGGAAATTATTGGTTTAAGTTTAACTTAACTGAAGGATTCTTTCATAACGTAGAGGGAGACTTTGAGTTTAAGGAGTTTGGTAGAAAGTGAAGGTTTAAATCCAGACTTGTGAAGCAGGTTTGGGGGAAAAAAACATCATAACTTGCTTAAAACACAAAACCAGAGAGAAGGACAGACTGACAAACACACTGAGGACAACTAGTGGGCTGTCGAGGAATATCATGCTTTGCAGTTACTCAAATGGACTTAATTGAACCCTTGCGACCAGTTTTAAGAATTTTTAGACTTAACTATATTGTGTTTCCCCATTATATTGTTGTGAGTGAGTTTATTCATGCTTTTTGATTGGTAAAGTTAAATTTCTGGGCCATTAAAATGAGCAAAACTCCCCACAACAGGCGACAAAGTAAATCTCAGGGTCAAAAAGTATCTTTTGTACCAGAGTAAAATTAATTCAATGTATTTAAAGCCCTATTATGTCACCATAGTCGCCCAAGCCTGGAACTTGGCAGTTCTCTGCTGCTGAGTAGCCAGAGGATTATGCATCGTGCTCACGGCACCCGGGCATTTGATTTTTAAGGGAGTGAGGGTGCAGTCAGAGATCACTCATGAAAAGAAGCGTGAGCAGGTCATGAGGTGCATTAATGCAGCCTGCAGCTGTTGTTTGATATTTGTTTCATAAAGCCCTTGTTTTAAATTTTCCATTGATCTTTGCGACGGGCAGGTTCAGAAGAGTTAGAGTGACCTATGAATATGGATGCACGCTTTGAATCATTAGCGCAAAGCGAAAAAATACGTGTGTGTGTGTGTGTTTGCAGCCATACTTGGTTGGTTGTGTTTGCATCTGTCAGCGTTCATGCTTTACAGTCAAACTGCCGTGCTTGATTATACAAGCAGAGTTCATAGCACTTAGCCTTGTGGGCTACTTATAGACCTTTCAGTGCTTTCATGAGATCAAACGGATGAGGAAGATGTGTGACATGGTGTTTGTGATGTTGCATAAATGTATGTCAGGTAAAGCTGAGCAACATGCTGAATACTGATTTCTGTCATGGTGTTGAATTAACATGCAGCATGTGATTTATGTGTTCAGTTTATCAGGGCTGCAACTAATGATTATTTTCTCAGTTAATTAACATTTAGTTAACATAATTTTATTAATTGCAGTCATAATAACTTTGAATTTACGGGCTAATGTTAGCCTCTGCTATTGCTTTTAATTTGATGCTGAGTGACATAATAGCTCACAACCCTACAAAGCTAGTAAGCTGGTCGGGTAGATAGCACTTTTTGCTTTATTAAGCAATAAAAAAGGACTGAAATTTGGTGAAATTGTCTTTATATTGCTTTTATGTCCAGTAAAAGACTCTAGTTGGTACATTAAGACTTTGACATTGCTGTTTCTCCTGCTAATGGAAGCTAACTGGCTTAAATGTAAGCAGTTGTTGAGCCTCCTAGCTAAAGAAAGGTTACTGCTGATGAGGTTACAATAATGATATTTTAAAATAAAAGGTAACAACTAATGAATATAATGTGAAGAAATCATGTAAAACAGACTTTTAAGAAAGAATTATGACAAAAGAAATCATGAAAAATTGAAAAAAAACGTAGTCACAACCTATTAAGTTATTTACCAATAATAAGTTCATTGATAGAATTTAGTTCATAGGTTAAATACTGATGTAAAAACAGGGTAAAACATTAAAATTCAAGTGTTTCCCAATAACTTTAACATATCTATTGCAGACTCAGTGTTATATTGTTGTAATTTTAGCTGTATAATACTATCACCTAATGGGTTTCTGCAGCCTCATCTGAGTCTTAACCGAATGAAGACATCCAGTGGCTAACTGCCAAGCAGCCGGCTTTTAATCAGGGCAGACTTAGCCTAAATCATTTTGAATTTGCATTTCACTTCGCTGCTTATTTTAACTGTGTGATCATCAGCCGTTCGAGCTCATACATCTGATAAACAAAGGGATACCTCCTCATGACCCAGTTCAGATGAGCAGGCGGTGAAAATGCTGCCAAAATTTGTGCTAATATGATTTTTATTAGCACAAATTTTCACTTGATCACTGGATGGAGGGTAGCCAGATTTATTAAGGAAGGCGCAAACAGATTTAACTGCACCAGTCAGGACCACTTGTGTGTCTGTGATCCATATTATAATTGTGTATACAGTTACGCACTCAGCATTTTACCTTGGAGATGCCGCCATAATCTTATTTTAGCTTGATGATGCTAATAGTTTCCAGTAATATGAAGCCAAATGAGGAACTTAGCATAGCAACAAATGGACAGTTCAGTTTTCTTTTTAGGATGATAAGATAAAGTCAAGAGCAAACAACTTAATGCTTTGATCTGTGTGTATTCCTGCAGACCTTTATAATATCAATCCAAAATGGCTTGAAACGATGAAAGTCACCCCTTTCTTCCTGACCCATCCATCTTTCTTCCCCTTCTCGTACAGTTTGTGTAAATTACATGCAGTATCTAATATATTCTCTCTTTTTTTCCAGGATAACTACAACAGCAGCATGTATGATGGATCTCAGGAGGTATCCTCTGGACGAGCAGAACTGCACTCTGGAGATAGAAAGCTGTGAGTAGAAAGATCTGATGTCTGTTGGACTGATTATGAGCTCGCTGAGGCTGAGAAGAACACGAGAACAGTCTCGTATGTGAAATGTTAGCGTTTGATTTTAACAACATCAAACCTGGTTTGTTTTTCTTCGTCTTCTTTTGAAGTCTGCATTGATTTCACATCCATCCCTGTTAGCAGGAGGATTGGATTGACCTTATGACAATTATGACCGATGGCAGAACTCATGAGATCACCTTAAAGGGGTATTCCACAGATTTGCTATTGCACTTGAATAAACTTTTAAGAGGAAATTTAGAGGAAAAAATGGTGAAAGACATTCTGACTTTTAGTTTTGACTTTGAGTCAAGCTCCAAAAATGCTTGATATTACACTTTTCATAACCCACTAGGATCCATTTTCAGTCTCCAAGCCCAAATTGAAATACTCTTATGACATCAGAAGGGTTATTTTTTTAAAAAAGACCTTTATCTAGATCAACAGAACATTGTTGTAAAACTAAACTGTCCACAGCTGCAACATTAAACCTACACTAGCAGATTTTTTGGCCATTTTTATAAAGTTTACAGTCAGTTTCTCCAGTACTGTCTTTCAAGATCTTTCCAGATTTTGTTTTAAAGTATATCTGTATTTGGGAAAAAAATACAAGAAGATACAGTAAGTGGAAGCGAGAACTTCTGAGGACAGATGAAATGTCAGGTATTTTTGAATTCCTCTGACATTTTTGTGAACTCGAGTGAACCTGTGAACCGACTTGCTTTTCAAAGTAACGTCTGCTTCTTGGAAACAACATCAAACATGTTTTTATTTTTTCATTTTTTTCATTTTTTTCATTTTTTCCTCTCCAAATGACAGCCCAGTTGGATGATCAGCAACGCTGCATATCTTGGTCTCCAGCGATGGTTAGACAGATGGTTACACCTTGGTGCATGTGTGTGTGTGTTTGTGTGTGTGTTTGCGTGTGTGTCTTCTTGTGCAGATGGCTACACCACAGACGACATCCAGTTCTACTGGAAAGGAGGCGAGTCGGCTGTGACGGGGGTGACGCGGATCGAGTTGCCTCAGTTCTCCATTGTGGATTACAAGCTGGTGTCCAAAAACGTAGTCTTTTCCACAGGTAAATGCATCACTGTGACCTTTCGTTTATGGGCTTTGACCTCCACGAACACGACAGTTTTGGATGATATTGTTCATATCAGGGGATGACCTACTTTCAGGCTGATTATTTAATCAATTGCTGTAGCAAACAAATCTGTGCCAAAGCTTGATCTGTTGATCTTAAGTCCTCAGAGCCAAAGTTGTGTTTGTCAGTGCTTCTAATTGGGTTGAAGTGAGGAAACGCACCGCCTTTGAAGTATCCCTCAAGTCACAGCGGCTGGTGCGAGGACGCAGGAACGGTGCTGAGGCAAAACATGCTGTTAAACGCTGTGATTTACATGGTGAACTGCGTCCGTGTCAAAAGGTCCTTGACCCCTAAAAGGCGACGCTGGAGTTAACGGTTTGGTTATCATGCTGACATTAACAAATGTGGGCGGAGGAACCCCGTCAATTCAATCAGTCAATGCAATCAGTCATTGTGACAGTGGCAAGTCGATCCTGAAGCCTCTGCTAACTTGGTTTCAACCCTAAATTATCTTGATTTAACATTAACAGTTGTGATAAAACAGTCAAAATTCAAGAGATTTACTATCAAAATTAAAATTATTATTATTAAAAAAGCCACTGTCATCACATTTTGATTTAAATGTTGCTTTACCCTGATTGTTTGCAAAGCCCAGATGGCATATTTCATGGCAAAATACATAAATCTTAAGCCATAAACTAGAAAAACATACCAAGCATCCTCAGGAAAAAAGAAATTCCTGCACAGAAAAGAGGTGCACACGGCCTGTAAATCTTCTGACATTGGCGTCTTCATTAACTGCTGTTGTGAAACACATCAATCAAGCGTTATTTATAGGTTTACAATGGACATTTTCTTTAGCGCTTTTTATCTCTCAGGGCAAATAATTAGAAGACAAGCTCACACACTACATGTAAAGATACTGCAGGTTTTCTTCATGCGCTTCATAATAATCTTGTTTTGCTGAGTTTAAGAAGTGTAGAAGCGAATTTCAACAATCCTCACTGGTCCCAGTGGCATCCTAAAAAAAAGCCATGAACTTTGGTTTTGATGTGTCGAACACCAAGGTCTTAAATTAATCTGATTTTTATGTGTTCATTTAGAAACAAAGATACAGAACTTTATTGAACCAGCCGCCTTATATTTTGGTCAGTGGGGGCAAATTCAGAGAGGCGGCTTTTCCTCGGTCGTAGGGGGGGAATAAAAAGCGATGTGACATTTGGTAATAACATAATTTCTCATTGAAGTTAAGCTCATGAGGAGCAGCCACACCCAGACTGTAAAGGACACGAGCAGTAAATCATTCTTTTGTTTGCTTTTTGGGTATTTTTAACATTTCTATTGAGGCTGCACTGTTTTTTCCCCCCCTCTCAGTCCTCCAAATGCCTCTCTGAGTCGCTGCTCGAGCTGCTGCACCCTTTGCTTTCGCCCTCGTTTTCACTCTGCATATGCTTTTGTCTTCAACTCACATTATTGCACATGTGCTGCACCGTGTTTACCATCATTCTTGGCCGCCGCGTTCGGTACATGCATGTCTCTGCCTTCATGTGTGAATCGCATGTGAATGTGCCGAGGCGAGAGCGATCCGGAGTGCGTTTGTTTGCGAGATGTGGCGCGTCCCCTGTGGGTGGTGACAATTAAAGTTTAGTGCCCAGTGGTCTGCTCCCGTGCTCTTGGCAGGATGTGTGAAGCACATCAAAGGCTCCCTGCGAGGCTGGCTAATGACCAGGTTTCCTCCATTACATGTGCCACTAGCCAGCCTTTAATTCAACCCCCCCTCCCCTTTTTTTCTCCCCTCTCCTCCTTTCTCTCCTTCCTGTCTTGTCTTGGTATCACTTTCTCCTCTTTCCTTCCCAAACTTCTTTCCTTTATCCTCTCCTCTCTCATGTAAGAGGTGTGCTCGGATGCCAATTATCCTGCTCTCTGAGAGAAAAACAGCCCAGAAATTCAGGGCATCATATATTCATGTTGAACGAGGCCCCAACATCAATTATTCGTCTCTAAGCACACATACAAACACCGCCTGTTTGTGTTGGTACATACACTGTGCATGTACGTATGCAAATGCATGCATGACCAGACCAGACAAGGCTGCAGTTGTTGCTGACATTTAAGTGTGTTGTTTGTGCATTCATCAGTGCCACTGTGGGCTCTATTGTTGTCCTCTTTGTCAACATTCATATGTCAAGATAGCTGCAATAAAAACAACTTTAAATATTTAATAAAACTGATTTTTTTTTCACTGCAGTTAGATGAATATTACTGCACTTTTTAGGAGTTTGGACAAAAGAAAATGCCTCATTTACAGCCCTCAAAATGCTAATATTTAACTACAACATAGTGCTGAAATTTCATTACTGTTTAAAAAGATGGCAGCCTAAACTCACAATACAGGTCCCAGCTTTGTTTAGATGGTGGAGATACGACAACAGTGTTAAAACGAACACCTCTGGTCTTCAGAAAGGTTAAAAACTGCCTCAGAATAACACACATGGGGTCAGTGTCTCCGTCAAAAACACCAGATCAAAACTGCCAGCGGTAACAGCGCGGTTGCACGTAAAGCTCGACTGCCACAAAGGTGACAAAAGAAACAACAAAGAGGAAGGACAGCAGACCTTCATCTCCTCCTCAACCCTCCCAGACTCTTTCAACCGTCACCATCCACTCAACTTTTATAACAAACCCAGCATCCCGTCTCCTCCTCCTCCTCCTCGGCCTCACACATGGTGTTCCTCCCACTCACGCATGTTGTATGGTGTAGCAGTTACAGCCAGTACGCTTCTACACCCACATGCGAAGTGAACCTCGGCCTCCTCTTTCCCATAAGCCACTTCTGCATCTGCTGCCGCCGAGATAGTCCGTTCCAATTTAGGCTGGAAGAGCTTCCATTAAGGATGCATCAAAGAGGTGAATGGGATATTTCGAGACCACTGACAGTCTGTTCTTTTCAGCACGCGGTGGTGAAGTGTATGTTTAGCATGTGACTTGATTCAGAGCTGCCAGACTTTTACACAGGAGCTGAATATAGGAGGATATAATGGCTGATGTAATACACAGGGCTTAGTTTGTGTCTTTATATATGCTGACAGGCTTTTTAATACGTTATGATACATCCTCAGGGCACCATGAATGTATATAACACATTTCTATTTTTGTTTAGACATTAAAAGATGACACCTTGCTGGTGAATTAAGTAGTAGATGCCCTCTGGGAACCATAAATGTCTTTAAATTTAATAGCACTAATTGCTAAGACATTTTAGTCTGGACCAAATATTAAAGGACGACATCCTGCTGGTGACATTAGGTGGAAATTTAGCATTAGAAGTTGATATAAATGTATTTAAATTCAACAGCAATAGTTGTTAAGATATTGGAGTCTTGACCAAAGTTGTAAACATCCATAAACATGCATTTAGTTTTCAGTCTATTTTTAGTCCTCCGGTTGCCTGTAAATGTCAATCACATCAGTCAGAAGCTTTTATAGTAGATAATAACATTTGACGAGCAGCCCAGTCTTTTACAACAACATGGTTGGATTTTATTGCAATCACACATACAGTAGGCGCAGAATCTTAATAAGATTGTGTTTTTTTCAGATTGACTCTCCATCCAACTCCGCACACAAGTGTGCATTTGATTGGACCCACATTCGTCCAAAGAAGCTTTGGCTGAAACCCACCGATTGGAAATTACAGTCTAATGGCCCCCACTTCCCCTCTGATATAAACCAAAAATGGGAAAAAATAGCTATGAATAGTGGGAGTAATGAACCATAGATTCAATCCATAAAGAGACATTCGGCGGGAGATGGATGAGAAATCGCGCGATGGACGTTTATCAGTTTCATGCACACGCACGCACAAATGCTGTTTATATTCCAGGTCGAGGGAAAGTAACGGCAGAAATGCTCTCCGGTGGCAGATCGCGGCGATATATTTTATTTGAAATTCCACACTTATGAAGCATCAGAGAGACACTGCGATGTGCATTTATGAAGTCATTGTATAGTAATGCTGAATCCCTCAGAATGGTATGAATTATGTAGGTGGATGAGATGTGGGGGATTGATAAATCAAAAAAAAAAAAAAAAAAAAAAAAAGTGCTGAAATTTTTATCACCGTCCTGAATATTGTGTAAATAAAAACAAAAAAGGGTTACAATACGTGTGTGGTTGTGTGTGTGTGAAATTTAGACGGTGTGTGTTTGCGCTAGTGTAATGATACTTGTTACCATGGCGATAAATTCAGCCCATGCGGTTGTGGTCGTCATGGAAACTGAAGCAAAACACAAGGTGTCCCTGTGTGCTCCTACGAATGATATAAGTTAGATTTTCTTTCATCTGTCAACATTTTAATGTGTTAAGTTTTGTTTTTTATCACTAAAACCAGATGTACTTTTTTGTTAAATATATGCAACCCTTCACACTACTTCAGAAATTTAATATCTATACCAAAAACACTCAAGAGCTCTGCTTCTATATTTGTCTCCACTTTCCTTAGGTGCCTACCCTCGACTGTCTCTGAGCTTCAAGCTTAAGAGGAACATCGGCTACTTCATCCTGCAGACGTACATGCCATCGATCCTGATTACCATCCTCTCCTGGGTCTCCTTCTGGATAAACTATGATGCGTCAGCAGCCAGAGTGGCACTAGGTAAGACGCAGTGGCCGTTAAGGAGCAGGTATTCGGTCCCTGACCTCATTTTGGGAAGCTAAAGTGAGCCACGACCTTCCTGTTGGGGTCTCAGAGATGAATGTGGGTTCATCATCACACAGAGATGCTGAACTTCTTGTACTCTCATGGTTTTAGTGTGAAATCTTGGGGCCAAATGTACATAAGCTATTCAAATCTACCTTAAATTATATAAACAGTGCAGCTGAGAGATTGCAATGTTTTTTTTTGTCCATTGTGCCTTTCCGTAGGGCAGAGTGCCTGAATCCACAACCTTGAATCGGAACAAACTAGGTCACACCATGTGTGCAGACGCTGTGGTCACTGAAAGACCTCCAGGAGCTATAAAAATGTCCTGTCTCTAATGAGCATAATTTCACTTCTTATTGAGGAGGGCTTGTGTGGGAGCAGAGGCCCCTCTCACTGTGGGGCTCCTGTGAGCTGTAAACAAAGCCGAGATGGACGCAGCAGGTCACTGGTCTGTGATGTTCATGGTTTCTCATGGCAGGCTGCGGCACAGTTTGTCTTCGCTGAATATTAAACTACAGTCCCAGATGACATATGAGGATTCATACGGGAGAAATATGTACATTTAATATGAACTTTGCAAAGACAAAAGCTGAGAAAGTAATTTAGACAAGAGGCTTTCCAGCTGTAACAATTAATATAACGGCAGTTGGTAATTGGCCAATCACTGAACAGCGTGGTCCAATCATAGCTTAGCAACAGTAACCACACATGGAAGGGTTGTTGTTGTTGTTTCGATGATTGGATCTTTTTTTAGGCCTTTGTGAAGAGAGAAAAAAATGCAAAAACAAAAGTCGAAAGAAAAAATAAAAGCATATTTATCTGCTCTAAAGTGAGATTTCTGTAGCAACAAATAACTGAGCAAAACATCCAAGGCTGAGGTGCATCATTAACATTATATAGCTAAACATGACTTGCATATATATTAAGTTTTGGTTTTTATTTTTTTGGTCATGTTTCCATTAAATCAGGTAAAACAAGCCCAAAAAAGCGCCAAAAATAAGATTTGTCATTTATTTTAAAAAAAGGAAACATCCAACATGACTCATTTCACTATAATTCTTACTGTTATTGGTCACACAAGTTAAAGTAAACTCAGCTGTTTGACTTGTTGATAATTCCTGAACAGCTGCAGCTTGTACATCTTCACACAGGCCAAACACAATGAACTGACTAAAATGCACAATTATCACCTGAGTGCACAGCATAGAATGTAGCAGGATAAACACTCCTAAAGCATTCCTCGATGTTTAAACATTGTCCTAATGTGCATATTGAACACTGTGTGGAGAAAACCCTCTGTTTTGTTTTTGTCTTGCTCCTATAATTGATATATTCCGGTAACGCCGTCCTATCAGTCATGTTTGAAGTATTTTTATAGACACACAAGCTTCAGCTGGAAAATATCAACATACAGTTTGACTCTAAACATTTTTAAGCTGGTCTGGTTGTGTTGGTTGATGCTGCTTCGGTCCCTCAGATCATAACTCAGATAGAAACAGGAACAGTGATGATGACCCCTATCACATTAAAATGCTTTTTAGATAGCATGTTTGATCTATTACCTGTTATGCACAGGCAGCTGGTTAGAAAGTGGGATGGATATCTGGGGAGCATTAGCGTGTGTGTTTGTGTGTGTGTGTGTGTGTTTGTGCATGTGTGTGCACATTATTATCTCTTACATCCACCTTTATTTGCCTGCGTGAACTGGCGTTGTTGGGGGTTTTTTTTGTTTTTCATTAAGGCACGCATGCAATATCTCGTCATTAACGTGCACCTCTGAGTATATGCTCGTATTTGCTTTTATGTTTGTGTGTGTGTGTGTACAAGTGTGTGTGTGTGTGTGAGTATGTGTGAGGGGATATGTATGTCCTGCTGCTGCAATTTCCGGTGTGTGCCTCCGGAGTAGAGAGGCAACCGGAGGTCCATTCACTCCTCCTGATGGATCGTTATGAGCTTTCAGCAGGTATCTGGACAGCTGAGGAGCGAGTGTGTGTGTGTATGTAGGGGCGTGTGTGTGTGTGTGTGTGTGTGCTTGCTCTTTTGTGTGCACAAACCTGCCAGTAAGAGCAGTGTAATGATCAGGGAGAAATCAATTCAAGAAGGCAGCAGGCAAACAATTGAATTGTTTGAAGGAGAATCTCATTTTCCTGAGCAATTTCCAAGGATCGCAAAGTTACAAATGACCTGCTCGCACTCTAATCTGGTTGCAGCCCTTTTTTTTTTCCCACAGTGACGCCCTCCATTCATAATCATATTATTTGAACAGGCAAGGTGTGGGCTTTAACTGTAATTGGTGTGGGAGCACTTTTAGTATAACGTCAAATACAGAAAGTTGAGTTCACTCACTCCGCGTTCCTCCAGAGTACGGAAAAACCTTTTTTTATCTCAATAGCAGGATCCCAAAAATAGAATCGAAACGGTGCGCATGCTAACGAGACGAGCTGACAGTTTGTGCTGTCTGCAAGTGATGAATGGGGAGGGAGGGGGGTCCTCAATTAACGTTGCTTTGATTTACCGCCCCGTGTTTCTATTCTCTGAGCAAACACTCATTGCTGTTTCATGCGCTTTATTGCATCCTACACGATACCTTCGCCTTTTTTATAAGGCCGAACTGTGTCGCTAATGGCCTATTGGCTCGTGATTAGGGGAGATTTGATTTGCCGTGCGCCTTTTGTTCCGGATGTTGAGGTGGGAAAAAAAGGGACTCAGGGACATGTATAGCCAGACAAAAGTGGGGGGAGGGGACGGAGAGCGAGGAGGGAAACCACCACAAAATGATGGGGAGATCTGTAGGGGGGTTGGGGTGTGAGGGGTGTGTGGGGTGGCTGATAGAGGATAAATGAAAAGGGAGAGGAGGAGAGATTGAGGCAGAGGGAAAGATAAGGTGTGTGTGTGGGGGGGGAAGCCGGGAACAATGGGACAAGACGAAGAAAAAGGGAGAGAGACGAGAGAAAGACAGAAATAAGAGAAACCCTATAAAACTATATCTCTCCCTGGAGATTGTAACAGCGTGATGAAAAAGGAGGGAGGCCCATGGGCGCATGGCCTCTTGATTAAATTGTCTGAACAGGGAGTGAGGGAGGGAGCAAAAAAAAAAAAGAGAAGGAGAAAAGGAGGAATAGAGGGGAGGGAGTGAAGGACAGAGAGTAATGGCGCAGCCGAGAGAGAGAGAGAGAGAGAACACCTATAAAGAACGAGGCTGTCGTTAAGCAAAAACGAGGGGAAAAAAACACACACAACACGGAGATTTCACTGTCCAATAGGGGGCAGAGATGTGGACGGTGTGTGTGTGTGCGGGCGAAGTCGTTCACGTTCACACCACCTCTGACGACACACACACACAATCACACACACACACACACGTACGCATGAGCGGTGTTAGCCTTGTAATGTGCCAATAAATCACACTAAGGGCTAGATTGACCTTAGCTATCCCGCTACCTCCCTCCACCCAGCCCCCCCACCCCCACCCCGACTGCTCCTTGTCTCTTCACTGTACTTTATGACACACACACACACACACACACACAAACACACACACACACACACACACACACACACACACACACACACACACACACA
>JAQMCX010000041.1:10835252-10855345 GCA_029814765.1 Acanthurus leucopareius | reverse complement strand
CACACACACACACACACACACACAAACACACACACACACACACACACACACACACACACACACACACACACACACACTCCACAAACCTTGTCCATGTGTGTTATATGTGCAGCCTGGCTACTGATAGGCTCCATTTATTTCCAGCATGGGTGGGTAAAGTAGTGGAGATATATCTGCCCCACACATATCTATAATGAGATAAGACAGCGTTATTGCATCGCAGGAGGTCAGAGTTTGCGTGATTATGGATGAGACTTGTGTTTATTTGCTACAATTTGTGAAACATACGTGGTGCATACATGGTATAAGAGCTTAACTAAGCAGAATTAGAATGGAAATGCAGTGTTTTTCTGTATTTGGTTGCATTTATTCGTTTTTTTCTGCTTTTTCTCTGTATTTTGCTGTTTTGTTTGTATTTTTACTGGCCTTTTTAATCTGGTCTTTATGTTTTTTGCAGTGTGTCATTATATAGTTTTGTCTTTGGTTGTTTATTCTGTTGTTGATTTGCTTTTGTAATTTTGTCCCATTAAACAAACCTTAGATAATACATTTTCTATCATCTTTCCGTCTATAATTTCAGTTTCTCTCTCGCTGTTGCACTAAAACTCACAAGGTGCGAAGGTGCCTTTACTGGGAGATAGCAAATAACCACACCGACCGGTACCCCTTGTGGTTAAGGTTACTAAGAGCTGGGGGCTAGATACATGCAGCACTATTCTAATGAGTTATTTCTGCTTGATGACCAAAGGGCAGTTGGAAGTTTCATGGCAGACCTTTGAATTTCAATGAAGTAGGAGGTTATGCACTCACCTACCAGCGTGTGTGTGTGTGTGTGTGTGTGTTCATGCAAGTAAAGTAAGATCACAAATGAAAGCGATCAGGAAATTGTTTCATAAGAGTGCTCAGGCAATGTCACACAAGCACTTTTTCTTTGACACTTGGAACGAGGCAGTCCCACAGCAACATCATTAATTTTTTCCACCGTGTCAATCCTGCTCTTAACTAACAGGAGAAATAACCGCAGTAGCGTGTTTTCGGTGATAAAAAATATCCTCGTTTCTATAGTAACAACCGAGACATCTGGAGTTTTCTCCGATGTGACCTCAAGGTTACTGGCAGGATAGCAGCATCTGCTGAGAATAGGGGGGTTTGTCCCTTTAAGACAAGCAGGTTCGAGTTAATTAAGCGTCAGATTTACGATCTCAGATAGATTGCCGTGATTATAAACAAGGAGGCCTCGGAGGGAAACAAAATGTTAGTTCCACATTTTATCCTTGAAATGATGCTTTGTGGTCAAAACAGGCAGGATTTGTTTGTGCAGTAGTCAAAAGCCTTTGTGTCGATGAAGAGAGAAGATTGCAAAGAACCAGCTTTTAACCAATAAAAATGCAATGTTCTTGTTTCTCCTTTTCGAAGGGATCACCACCGTGCTCACAATGACCACGATCAACACCCACTTGAGAGAGACGCTGCCCAAGATCCCCTACGTCAAGGCCATCGACATGTACCTGATGGGCTGTTTCGTCATGGTCTTCCTGGCCCTGCTGGAGTACGCCTTCGTCAACTACATCTTCTTCGGACGGGGCCCTCAGATGCAGAAGAAGCTGGCGGAGAAGGCGGAGAAGGCCAACAACGAGAGGGCTGCCAAGTATGACGCCGCACGGGTGAGTTGGGATTTGTTGATGGGATCAGTTAAAGATGGATTAAAAAACTACATCAATAAAAGAATATGTAGGTTCAAGTGGAGAATTTTGATGATTTTTGAGAAAATATGTATCTGTGATAAATCTGGGATGAATCTTAAAAGAATATTTGGTTATTTCCACAGTAAATGCTAAAGGACAGCATTGCAGTTATTCTATAATAAACAGTTTTTGGTCTGTTCCTGATATCAGAAGCAGCAAAGGGGAAATGTTTGACACAATAATCACATTATTTACAGACATCTGTATCCCCAGTGGAGGCTGACGTAGCCAAGATATGTCGATTTTTTAGAAAAAAAAATCAATTTTCAGGTATTTGTTCCCCACATGTGGCTGAATATCTTCATCTCCTCAGGAGGCAGGTAGTAGGACCGCGTCCCTAAAGCGGTCCAATCAGGTTAAAGGTCTCCGCCACTCACGCTCGGTGAGTTGTTTCTTCAGTAAGACTCCTCAATATCCTTGAGTCAACTCTGCCATCGCCATCAGCCGACATGGATGTCCTTTTGTAATTTTCTTTTGTCTCAGTGTCAATATTCCCTCATCCATGGAATGAGTCAAGCGACAGCAGACATCTTCATTTCCATATTTACAGGATTTATTTGGACATTGTTGTTTTTTCAACATTGAAATGATGCTCGTGCTCGATCTGACGTTGTAAAAATGGTGTTTTGCAGACATGAACCTCTTTCTTCTCTCAGAGGTCTTCCTGAATGCATGCTGTCTGTGTAACATTTTGCATTTAAAAGTCGCATTTCTCACAAAGCTTTCATACACCGATACTGCATACATATATGGATGTGGTTAAGCAGTTTCACTTAGTGGAGTCTCTGCTGCTGCCACCAATGCATCTTTACTGCAAAAGTTGCAGCAACAAGGATTTTTTTTGGAAATGTTATTTTAAAAGTTTTTATAAATTACAAAAATTTGAGTGGAACTAAAATTTTTCAACAAACACTTAGTTTGAGAGGAGTTGGTAATCTGCCTTCAAATCTACAAAAACACTTTTCAGACTTTACCTTACTTTGAATAAACCGCAAGTAAGGTAAGATCGTCTCTCCAAAGGTGTGTTTAGACATAATGAGATGCAAATTGTAGAAATTTATTCATCTAAAGTTAGATGAAAGACAAAAATATAAGATATAAAAATAAAAAATTTAAGAAATATTTCCATTTAAGGGAAATTTTTAACTAAAGTAAGGCAAGAAGGAAGAAAGAGAAACCAGATGAAAGACAGAGACAGAACTGGAGTCTCTGGTGATTACTAGCCAGCTACATTTAGTATACATTTGCATGTTGGTGTGCTTAAACACACTTCACACATGATCATCTGTCACATCTGGGGAAAATAACACAAGGTGGAACTTTGCTCTATTTCTGTCTAAACACACCTTTGCATTTCTGAGTAATGTGCAAACACCGACACATAAAAGGGGAAATGCTGGACTTCCACAGATGCTCCATTTGCATGAACGATCGTCTGTTATTGTTGATTTGTCTTGTGGTGCAAATGGGCATGAAGTATGAACATCTCCTATGTGTTGGAATAAAAATTTCAGTGTGATAGTGGGGGTTTATATTTATTTCAGTATAAAATCACACAACAAAAAAACAAAACTAAATGCTCACATGCTTTTGAGTTGTAACAGGAGTTTTCATTCATATCGATGAAAACTCTCCCGTTCTTCAGTCATGCAGAGCAGCCAGCGTTGCAGTGGCTCCCGTGGGGTTTCTCTGTCATTTTAAATAGTAAAAAATCATGGATGTTCATCTGGATGATGAACATCTGGTCCCTCCTATGTGAGAGCAAGACACCAAAACTGAAAAATAAAAAAAACAATCACAAACAAAGCCAATAGGTTTTATGTCTCTTGGTTGTTTTTTTCTCTTTTTTGCAATCGTTTTGCGTCTTTTCGTGGTCAGTTTTGCATCTCTGTTGCTATTCTAAATCTCTTTGTAGATGTTTGTGTCTCGTTTAAGTCAGTTTGCATCCTTGTAGTCAGTTAAGCATCTCTTTGCAACCCATTTATAAATGTTTAAGTTTTTTTGTTGTCATTCCTTTGTACACATTTCTTGGAAATTCGGTCACTTTGGAGGCCGACCCTTTGGTTCTTTGCCCAGTGGGCTCATTCTGATGACATACACATCTCATGGTCTTGAATGCTCTGTGCACTGTTGCATAGTGCCGTAAAGCTCCAGGTAGTGTCCTCTCTAGGTGTTCCATTTATTCGCACATAATATTGTTAATTAGTTTTCTCATTTCTTGATCCATCCAGGCGGAACCGCACGGCCACGGGAACATCCTGCTAACCACCCTGGAGATCCATAACGAGGTAGCTGGAGGCGAGATCACCACCAGCGTGGCAGACATTAGGAACTCTCAGTCCATGGTGCAGTTGGACAGCACGGCCTCGTCGCACATCCAGTACCGCAAGCAGAGCGGCGGGATCGGCCCGCGGTCCGCCAGCCGCCACTCCCTGGACCGCTCTGCCCAGATGAAACGCAGCCGTCTGCGGAGGCGGTCCTCGCAGCTCAAAATCAAAATCCCCGACCTGACGGATGTGAATGCCATCGACCGCTGGTCACGGATCATCTTTCCCTCTGTTTTCTCACTGTTCAACCTCATCTACTGGCTCTACTACGTCTGATCAGACTGTTTTTGTTGAGATGTTTATTGTTGTTTGTTTATTTTTTCATTTTGTTCCCTTTTTTTCCTTTTTCTTTTCTACATGATGGAATCTGTCGAATTTAAGACTGCAACACTACAAGACTTCAAAAAAAAAAAAGCTGACTGAGAAAAGACTTCTGAGTTTCGGACCAAGTTCTCGTCAAAATTCTTTTTATATTTGCAGTCTTTAAATCCTTGGCACCGAGGTGTTTTTATTTTCTAAAGTATGTACTGTAATTGGGACTTGTATCAGTCATTTCCCAACATTTGCCCTCTCAGTAATGTGTAAATAGAGAGATACAAAGCCAGCAATTAAATAAATAATACAGTATTTGCAAAAAAAACAAAAATAAAAGCAGTGAAAGACTTTTCTAATCAAAAAAAAAACAAGAAAACTTTCCTACGCAGGTGGTCAGACAAATGCAGGCAATTCCTAAAGCCCATTAAACAAACTATGTATGTTTAACTGGTACCCTATGCACTACAAATGCATGTAATGATCAGCCATAGCGAAAAAATTAAGAGTCTGGTTTTTGCCTTGGGTTATGTCAAAACTTAACAGCAGAAGAGACTGTTGGTTTGTATTGTTTATAGTATTAATAACACACTATATAGTTGCTTTTAACTATAAAATGCATCGATCTGGTAAACCTTTATCCAAACAGTAATTTAAAATTGAGGATCTTGTCCTCTTTTCAGGAAGATTGTGACTCAGGTTCTGAATTTTTTGCTATTTGGAATCTTTTTCTCGACGGTGAAAAACGTCACTGATTACCTTTGTGGTCATTTGATCAGGAGAGAAAAGCACAAATATGAATGAAACTGCCATTTTTTTTCCACTTCTACCTTCTGAGCAACAGTGCTTCGAGCGAGAGCATGACAGAATTGCACTTCAATTTCTCAAACTTCCTCGAATTAAAAAAAAAAAAATTGTCTGACTTTAACTTTAACAACTGCCAAGGGCCTTTCTAGGCGACACGGTTACTCAACCCATGAAATATTATGATATTTTTGTACTCTGTGTCTTCAGGTATTCATTTAATTTCCTGTTTCCTCTTGTTATTTTGTTTTCTTTTGCTCAACACTAACTCTTTTGTGGTGATAGAGTGGAGGAATGAAACCATATTTTGTACATAAGTACATAGGTATGTATATACATAAATGTATATATATATACTGTACATATATATACTGTATGTGTACAACCCAAAATGAAAATGATCAAATATTGAGCATTTTGTGATTGTCTTACTGGCAAATAACTGTCAGGCTATTTAGTGCAAAAAAGAAGAAAAAAAGACAAGGATTTAACAAGTTAATCAACAGGCCATTTTTCAAGCATCAGTGTAGTTCTGGAGCATTTTTTTTTGGGGGGGGGGCACTCTGAATACATTTCTTCTCAAACATCCGATCATACTGAAGTTCCACACTGGACACTGTGTGTATGTTCGCTCTGCATCTCAGAGCTACCGTATGCCGCACACAGCAGCGAGCGATGCAAATGGATTTCATTGATCCCGCAGACGGACCACATCAACCGGTCTTTTCGACTAATAAGCACATACTAGCACTGAATGTATCGGATCCATTCTTCAGGGAGAGGATAACGAGCCATGGTCATCATTTCTCCATCAGAATGTAACGCCCGTTCTTACATTGCGAGTGACGGAGAAAGAGAAGAGGGATGGTGTTTTTAAAGAGTGTATGCATGTGCATGTGTGTGTGAGAGAGATGGGGAACGGGTCAGGAGAGCTTAACAAAGGAAGGGCGTGGGTTGACCATTTTATTTTTTAATTTTTTGTGCCCTTTTCTTGACTACGGACAAATCACAACGTATAAAAGTTTTGTGGATTAAAAAAAAATAGCTCTCCTGCTCGACCTTTTTTGATAAACTGTGTGCCATTCCACCGAAGGTCGCAGAGCAATCGACCAGCTCAGACTCATGGACAATGATGTAAATTTAAAGCATAGATACATGACATACAAACACTGTTGTGCATGTACAAGAATACATGTAGAAAAAAATACTACTTGATAACATTAAGTTCTGTTGTGATTAAGAAGCCTGGTCTTCACAAGAGCCGCTCACAGAGTTGGGATCAAACTTTGCAGTGTAAAAACTGTTTTATTGGGGTTTTTATGTGTACAGACTGATTGATATATGACTAAGAACTGAATGTATCGTACTTGGATTGTTGCTGCACAAATGCAATTTCCTCTCTGGAAACAGGATTGACCTCAACCCTGGTTAATTAGGGCTTCAGTTAATTCCACATTCAAGCGACCCCTGAGTCTCTTGCTGGTTTCCTGTCCTGTTTTCTACTGTGTAGATGGGGCACAGTGCACATACGACCCAGACAGTTCTACCCTTATTTATACATAACAAGGCAAAACATCTTGCTAAAGGTGTGTTCAGAGAGAAAGCAGATTTTCACTTTGCATCATTTTCGCGAATTTTCGTGATCTATTAGCCATTAGCCCTGAGTAAGCTAGCAACAGGTGCACAGATCATCTGTGTTTTTGTGTGTTTTGCCGTCCAGCACAGCCTCTGACTGAACTCAGCAACTCCAGTTGTGTTTCTGCCCTGCAGCCTTTTCATTTTACTTTTATCTCTGTAAATCTGTAAAGCAGCATGTGCACAGTTTTATTTAACATTTTCAACTTGTGCGTCCTTCCATTGACTTAGTATGCATTTCTGTTTATGGCACAAGCTTTCTGTCTGAACACACACTAAGAGGATGGTTTGACTTTGGTTTTGGGCACAAAGCAATGATCTGTGATCTCCTGCATTTAAGGTAGAATGTGTTAAAGCCACTGAACCAGTTTGTCCAAAGATGTTTCAAGCTGCTTTGTGTAGTTTGGTGGTTTATTCCAAAATGGTCAAAAAAAAAATCTTCCTGGCTTACTGGTTCGCTTTGATTTACACAATTGGGGTCATGTGATGAGATTTAAAATGCGTTTTTGCAGTGGGACATTGTATGAATCTTTTTTTTTTAAATGACCAAACTCATTAGTGCAGTTAAAAAAGTGAAAGAGACTAACTGTTACAAACTCTAGATACTTGTTCATCATGCATGCAACTACAATTCGTAACTTGGGGCGACTTTTTTAAAAAGATATTTTGCAAAAATCACTCATGAGAGCTGCCAACTGCTCATTTTAGAGATGACATTATGCCATGTGAGCCTACTTTAAAAAGAAAAAAGTCACAAAAAAAAAATAAAGTTATCAAAGACTTCAGGTGTTGTATGGCCTTGGTCCCATAATGGAATGTGAAATGTTCTGTGCTGCCACAAAATGTATTTAGGCTTAGATTTATACTGTATATCTCTGTATGTTTCTCTTCCTTTTTCAATAGATTATCATGTTAAACCATCAAATAAATTATATACATTGTACCTGTGTATTTGGTATTGTGAGCATGCATGACACTCCAGAATCTGCATTGTACAAGTATAGCAAGATAAAACAATAAACAGCCACTTCAAACATCCATAAATCATACATGACATTTTAATAAAGCCTGAGAATTTTGACATGATAAAAAAGGTTGCCTGTACATATGAAAAGACTTTGCAATATCTCCTCTTCACCTGTACAGGTGTCCCCAGTGCAGCTACTCAGTGACAGTTGAGGACTTAGCGACTCTAAGTTGGGCATCTTTAGTGTATGAATGTTTGAGAGTGTTGATGAATAAGAGTGCAGTCATTCCCTGGATAAATAAAGACTGAGAATAAAAACACACTGTGGAGGTGGAGGTTATTATTGGGCATCATGACCTGTCAATTTTCCATCCTACACTGCACTGAATTGCCACAAAGTTCATGATTTCCTGAGCGAATTGTCTCTACAAGTTGAGCAAAAGTAGCATGAAAACTTTTAAACTTTTTCTCATATCTAAATCTCCACTGCTCAAGGGATATTTTCCCATCTTGACAATATCAGCATGCAATTAACATTTCTTAGCAGATAAAATGTAGGTCTTTCGATTCAAACTATTGAGGTTACATCCAATCGGATTATTTCTGCTTTCATAACAGTGCTATTATTAAGACTATGATCTTATCACTGTCTTTTTTAGCACCTGATTTTGATGCAAAGTTTGATTGTTAATTTGTGTTTAGTTTTTAATCAACAGTCGTTTAGTTTTTATCAGTAAAATTTTAGTGTTTTTCTATTTGGGGTGTTTAGAGAAAAGACACTACCTTCTTTATGCTGATTTAGAGCCTTTATTTTGTTTTATTATGCAGCCGCACCAAGCAAAAAAAGTCCAAAACACTCTCCAAAACTCAAGCTGTACATTCCTGCACAGTGATTTATTGTTCACTGTCTGGTCTAGCTGCTTAGATGTTGGTTAGAATTTCAAAATAGTTCCTAAAGCAAACCTTTAACCAAATTACAACAAAAATCAGACACTTTAGTTCATATCTCAGCATGCATATACTAACGATGTAGCCAGCCCTGCTGTGAATGTACATCAATGCAGACAACAAAACTGGGTTAACTAGTTACTGTTAATAATACATTGCATGTAATTCACTTGAAAGACTAGCTTGTACGGTACAATGCCACTGCGTCAGTGGTCCATTATTCTGCATCCCCATTAGTCCGAACAGTGTCCCCATCTGATTGGCTTTGAACTAGACAATTCTTTTTAACCCTAACCAACAAACAGCAGCCAATCAGAGGTGGAGCAAAGAGGTTCAAGGGAAAAAAATCGAAGGGGAGTGTGTTTTATAGGCAGTAATCCTTCTGAGCAATGGGTGTTTGTTTTCAAGGGCTTTGGGTCCAGTGGGACTTTTTCGGACTATTGTGGTTTCATAATAATGGGCTATTGGAACAATGGGCAGCGCCCCCTGGGTAAAAGTAAGAAAGACAAGCAATGCAATTCATTAGGAAGTCTATCTCAAATAAAGAAGCATCCATGAGACCACTAAAGAGATACTACTGGGAGCAAATGTGGTGGGTTTTCACTTTTACTATGCGTGACAACAATGAAGCATGTTTGAAATTGCTAAACAAACACCTACTGAACAGATAGCTCGAAGCAGAGGCGGCGGTTCAAACAACAAGCTGCACTGGTGCTATTGTTAGCAAAGTCCCACTGACATGAAGCCTGAGCTGCAGAAAGCTGAATGTACCGATTAATGAAAGAAAAACCAGGCTTGGTTTGGTAACATCAGATGTTGCCATGACTGGAAGCTGAGCAAAGATGCAGCTGCAGGAAAGGTGCTTGAATCTAGCAAAATACATTAATAACAAAAGGTTTCACATTGATATTTTAAGTGAATAATCTCTGTAAATGTGATAAAAAAGATGCTGTTGACCGTTACTACTGATGACTAGCTAGCTTGAATGGGAGGCTGCTAAAATTCAATCTTATAGTATAGCAGCATAAAAAACATGGCTGATCACACAGTTTGCTATTAGCAAGGTGGCTATTTAAGGACAAAACTTAGCTGAATGCTACTTGATCAGTCAAATATGTATCTATATGTCTGCATAACCAAGATCTGGCCTTGATGTTGAGGCATTGACTCAGTGGGGCAAGGACTGAAGGGGTATGACAGCATGGTGATCGAGCAGCCTTAATTTATTAAGGTATCTAGAGCGTAAATGATCAGTCACAAAATAATAATAAGGCATGTCAATAAAAAAGGGCTTGTTTAATTCAAAAGGACCTTTAAAACTTGTCAAAAAATGCATTAATATCTATGAGATCTCAGAACAGAAGTGTGGCCATGACCTTTTGCAAGGCATCCATATGAGCCAGTATGATGTATGTATGGCATGACACTGTCAAGTTGCATTATGGGAAATGTTGGATCCAGTTTTTTTGGAGCTTCGGGAATGAAAAAACCCAGGCTCCCGACCTCTGCAGCAAAGGGTTTTAGCACTCATTTTCTAAATCTGTCCTGTGCAAGTGATTGAACTTTATATATATGGAGCACTAAATTGCTGAAGGGACCCTTTAAAAGTGCACAAGATAAAGCAATTTTAAACACTGAAGCATCTTATTTACACAATAATTTAATCTGGATGAGTCACCCATAACTGAAAAAGTGGTGTAAACAAAGATGGTATTTGCAAATGGTGTGTTTTTGCTTTAAATCTACAGGAAGTTAAAAAGACCCATTCCACGGTGGCAAGATGCATCAGATTTCACATTACGTTTGACTTATATGCAATGTTTTCTCAGTTTGGGGGAAAAAAAAGAACGGCTGTAGATCAATAAAAAACCTCTTTTAGCATCGAAATGAGAAGAGTGCCGCTGTGAGAAAACTGCCTGATGGAATTCCCTCTAGGAGCAAGGATCCCCTCCCCTGCATTTCAGGTAGAGAAAATATAGATTGGCTTTATCACACACTATTTATGCATAATCACTCAAGAAAACGCTGAGCTTGGCTTTCCAATTCCCCTCTACCTCTCCGTGCTATATGAGTCCCTTGGGCTACGTGGGGTAGATTTTTAATCTCTTTCCTTTGGAGCCTTTATAATGTATATAGGGGTTCTAACCCTGAGGTATATTTCACTATTTATCATAAAATAATCGTTAAAGAATAGCATTGTTCAGCAGTTTGAGGGAGGCATGTGAATGGAGCTGTTGTTGATAAAAAGGCACATATTTTGTCTCTAGGACATGTGCGAGCCCACACAGTGAAGTAAGTCACTCTTCTGGCAGTAAGAAGATGCTATAATGAGGCCCGGCCAATCGTGAGGGCTAAAGGGGAAGACAAGGCCAAACATTGGGTAATTAGGATGGTTGGAGGGTTAGATCTCGATGATGGGGGCAGAAAAAGAGTGAAAATCTACTAACTACACCTTGCAACTGGGTGTTAAAAGCTTTGGAGGAGGTTTATTAAAGCCAATCCACTCGATGCGTTTGTTTATCCGGCCGTACCTGCCTGCCACCTTCCTACTCAGAGTACATACAGTTCTTGCCTCTGTGCCATCACGCAACCAAAGCACAGATTTGCCAGAGACTTCTCGTGCTGTCAAACCCGTTTCTAGCACACCAGGTCCCCAGATCATCTCTACACTCAGTTTTGTGAGGAATAAAAAATAATATATTCCTTCTTTTCAATTTTGTCTGTTTCTTTTGGTTGCCTTCCCCCCCTCCCCCCTCCCTGTCCTTATTTTAGAACATCCAAACATATAAATAAAGGATTTCTGTTCATTTCACAGCTTCACGGTCCTTCCAGGTGTTTCAAAGGAATGTGGTGGTTGTTGAGAGGATGACAAAGGTATCGATGGGTGACCTCGGGCAAACAGGATGCCGAGTCGCTGATAAAAAGCACTCGAGAGGGTCGTAAACAAAAGTCAACCAAAGGTTATGGGAACAAAAAGAAAAACAGTATTTTTTCCAAGCAGCGTCCTCTGTCTCTCTCTGCTTTGCCATCACTCATTTTGATCCTATCGACTCAGTCTGGATCCTGATGCTGAGGCTTGAAAAAAAGGAACAAAAAAACATGGAAATCTAAAAATGTGGCAAGTGGAAACCGGAGTGATAAAGGCGAAGCCTGGAGGCCTGACATCTTTAAGTGCCAGAGCAAAGGATCTGGATCAGTACGATTGCTCAGAGAGTTACGACGAGGCTGAGACGTTCAGGGGATGCATTGATGAATAATGTCAGAACTGTACACGAATCATAGCTCTTCATTTACAGACAATAAACCTCAGAAGGCATCATTACTTTTTTTTGGGGTGGGGGGGGGGTGGATGGGGCAGGCATGACCTGAAGCACTGCAGTGAGTGACTTATTGCTTTCATAAAAGAGCAATTAGAAGAATATGAATATTTAATAATTATATGTATCAAATTGAATCAGATAGAGATTAGGTATCATTTTTTTTATTACTACAATGGAGAAACTGGGTCGCAACAACAGCGAATCATACAAGAAAAATAACATGCAGGACGGAAATAACAAGCAACAGAAATAAACAGCAGCTGTCAGGATCGTTGATGTGGCGGGATAATAATCCTCCTTTTTTTTTTTGGGGTGCCACCAGGCGGGAACTAGCATGTTTCAACATGTGATGCTGCCTGACATTAGCAGCCCTGCATGCAGCGGTTGCCATATTGCAAATTAAACACAAGGGTTTAGGATTGTTATGAGGTGGCAAAATGTGTGAATTCATCCATCCGTTTATCACTGAACTGTCTGTTTTCATTAACAGCAAAGATGATCAAGGACATCTTCATTTATCTTCTTTCTAAAGGCAAATCAGGCTAAAGCAGCACTCTCTGCAGAAATTAAGCATCAGTTGAAATATGCAACTTCCTATATAACATTTAAGGGACGTTAATGAACATGTGTTGGCTGGCATCAACAACAACAACAACAACAACAAAAAATCCCAATATATGCAATTTAAATCAGAAAATTGCCCATTTGGTCTAGGGAAATTATACTTTAAGGCTCCCAAAGAAAGGGAGATACTGCTAGCAAAGGTTAGCAAACTTTAGCCAGGCTTAGCTTGTTTCTTCTTCAGTCATGCTGCAGTACCACATGTTGTTGTTTTAATATTTATCATTAGCATTAAACATCAGGCTAATTGTCACCTGTTATCCTAAAGTTACATAATCTCACTCTGAATAAAAGTTGGGTGCTCTATTAAAACTCTGAACTTCTGGGACCAGAATCTGTTTCATAATCCACTGAAAGGCTGCATTCACGCCGGGAACATTAACCCAGTTCACAAAAAAAAAAAACCCACTTCTTCTTTTCTGCTGCGTTTTGAATGGAAATTTCAAGTGCTTGCTCACGCCGTACAGTACTGAGAGTCTGCCATGTTGTGGCACTCACACCATCAATTGCTGCGAGATAAAAAACATTTCAACTTTGAACGTAGCGGCGCTATACGGTACTCCAAACAAGCCCTCGACAGTCGCATAGCAACAGCAGCTTCCACAGTCGGGGCTTCCTACATACAACACGTGTGTGTTTTGTTCTACTTGTTAAAAACTCCCCTTATGATCACCGAGGCCAAGTTGTTTTAATGCAAATCTGAAAAAAGGTCATCAATATATGTCCTTTTAGTGTGTGTGTGTGTTTATCTGTGTGTGTGTTTTTGTTGACCCATGTTGTAAGTGCTGAGTAGACAGATCAGGGTGAGTTCTTGACCTTAATGGCTGACCCAAAAAACCGCCTTCGAGCCGCGAATAAAACTCAGGAGGCGATGAAGACTCACTCAGCCCGGGTTTCTTGTTGAGAAACTCACTGAATGAATTCTTTCTGATGTCTTCTTTCCTTTCTTCTCTCCCCTCCCTGCCTGCCAGCTGACATACTTTCTTTTAATTCATCAACAGCATGGCGAGCAATGGAGGGAGCGTGGGAGAGAGTAGGAGGGAGAAGGCAAGGATGGAGAGAGAAAGAAAGTCTGTTTCAGCATCAAAAGACTGTCTCGGAGACTTGGGGGAATACATTCACTCTTCAGTGTGCTTTTTGATGATGCCTTTCTGTTTTATGAACTCAATGGTACACAACAGAGGCAGCAGTGTATTAGCTTGCTCTCTTCGCCTCATCTCAGCACTGTCACTCATTACTCCCTCTTGCATGCATCCACTTCTCTCGTCTCTCATCATAAACCTGTCTTTTATTTTGTAAGACACACTTCCTGGAGTCAGCTGGCAGCCAAGGACGTACTGTACAAGACAATATTTTGATGGCTCATACTTCCTACAACAAACCTCGGAGTCCTTATAAACTTTTTTCATGAGAGAGGCGGCTGCATAATCCCTCGATCATTAAACATTTAAAAGGGCAATTCCCCAAGAGTTCAATACTACAGAGAACAACATGTCCTATTATGTATGACCCAGAAACAACTAACTCGTATCTTAAGTCACATCTGCTCTCTGCAATAATTATTAAGAAAAAAACAGGCTCTTTGGAGGGAGATTAAAGGGAATACTGACCACTGTTGTGCCTTGTCAAGCTGCAGAGGAAGGCTTTGTACGTTCCAGCTTCACATTTGTTGCAATAACACAGAAATCTGTGTTTAATTAAACAGGATTGCATCTCTGCATCTGTAGCAGTGCAGATGTTTTCATCTCTTCGGAGGATACAGTAGCGTCAGGCTATTTGATTTAGCGCACACCATCATCTGATGTAAATTAAAGGCGTCTTATTAAATAACACGTACAAGCAGTCTTTGAGGGACGATTCACAGAGCCTGAATGTGATAAAGTGGCAAATTGATATTGACAGAAGACTGGATTCTTATCCAATTAGCTCATAGATACCATTGGATAAAGCACTAACCACTGTATGTAACCAGAGAGATTACTGATGGCGCAAAGGTTCTGGCTTTTATTTTACATTTTAATATCTGAGAGGTAAATATTTTACTTTTATTTTACAGGTTTGATTGCAGCATTTAGCAATCACTTTAAAAGTGCACTTCAAAGCTGCTATACTTCATATTTTTATTCCACAGTACATCAGAACACTGTGTAATTCAAGAGGGTTTACTTATTATGACAAACCCACAGAGATATCACCAGGTTTTTATTGTTTTTCTCAGCATTTTAGCATATTTAAGCTCATTGTTTTGATTTTATGACCTGTAGCTTTAATATTTTAGTTCACTTAAACAGCTTTTTACAGATTTTCAGTTACAGCTAGCATTTGTTTTTAATAAAAAAGCTTTAAATCCCTGTTGTTAACTAAATGCTCACCACCAAATGGCTCTCTGCTAAAGTTAGCAAATAGCTTGTGAACATAGTAGATAATTTACTTTGGTGTTTTTTTTAGCTCAGTTTGGTTTTAAGGCCTAGAGGTTAAATTTTTGTCTCCCTCTCAGTGGCATCATCGTTAGCTACAGCTGTCAGTCGTTTGCTAACAGGTTAACCACATCAACCATATTTATAAAGTCATGTCAGTGTTTAAATGGGCAGAAAAGGAGATGTAGTCCAACATAAAGCTTGAATAAGTGATGAAAGCTTAATACTGACACGTTTTTTCCTCTGTTTAATCTCTTCTGTTGGTTTCACAATTGTTTCATCATCATGTTTCAACACTGTTACATGTAATGTTGAAAAGTGGGAAATGTGTTTGAAAAGTGCTGAACTCTTGGTCTCAAAGCCTGCTGTTAGCTTCTTAAATGTCATTTTATTAAATGTGACTCTTAACAGACCCTGACATTGAATGGTAAAAAATAATTGTTCATGTTTAAATTCATTAAAAGATTCTTTTATAACACAGAAGGAAACCTTGAGTGGAAGGAGTTTGGACACCCAGAGAGTGCAGATTTAAATTCAGTCTTAACTTGAGCAAAATAACATTGTTAGACAATCAGGAGACAGAAAAAAGGAAAAGAGGCTAACACTTCTTCTAAAAAGGAAACGGCCAAACACAAACAGACAAGCTGCAACAGACAAAAGAATGTATTTCTGCTTTAAAATCTAAAATTGTTGGGCTGAGTAATGAGAACCAGGTGTGTTTAGACATACAACTCATCAAGTGATGTTTTGGGAGGGAAATGCACTGAGGACAACTAGTGGGCAGGTGAGGAATAGCAGATTCTGCAGGTCTTTATTGAACTAAATTGAGCCCTCAAAGCTACTTTTAATCAAAGTAGCTTTTGTTTACTGACACACTTTGAAACCTGCTGGGTGTCTCTGCAGGTTTTTAGATGTTCAAACAGTATATAGAAAAACGGAGTAGCAGCACTTTACAGAGCATAAATATTATTTATATTATGTTAGCATATTTCTATGTTACATTAATAAAAAGAATCAATGACTGAATGTAGCAAAATTTCCTCAAACTAAACAATAATGAAAGTGAAATTGTTGTCTTTTTAGCACAATAAGAAGAGACAGAATATCAGCTCTCACCTGTCTCTCATGACTAAGAGTCAGATTTTCAGCATCAAACTTACTGTCAGCTCACTAGCATCAGAAAAATATCACAAGAGTCAGAGGCGTAATGTCAAAACAAGACCTGCGAAGGCTCATCTATGCTGTATTTCCAGTTGGTTGGGTTGCTGCAGTGGTTTGTTTAAATGGCCTTCAGCAACTGCAACTTATTCATAATGCTGCTGCTACAGGCTCCTGATGAAAACGAGGGGATACAACCACACAACTCCAGCTCGAAAAATCCTTACACAAGCTACCAGTCGCTCAGATAACTGATCTGAAAATCTTTCTGCTTTTCTGCAAATCACCTGATAACTCCGCATGCATCTCTGACATGTTCGTGAACCTTTCGTGACCCCCAGGACATCTGAGGTGGCCTTCTGGCTGTGTCAAGAGGTAGAACAAAACATGGTGAAGCAGGGTTTTGTTATGCAACGCAGACCTGGACTAACCTCCCAGATGTGATTAGGCAAGCTCCGGCTCCGACCACTTTCAGGTCAAAGCTGCAAATTATCCTATTTTGCACTGAAAACTCGTCCATGCAGCTTTTCTTTTCTTTTATTTCAACTGCCGACAAGAGCAACGTCCAACTTTTGGATTGGTCTTGTGTGGGTAAAGCTCGGTGAACATATGTGGGAGGGGCGGAGGTTCACTCTGTGTGATTCTCATCCATCTGTGCAACGAGACATTTTTTGACCAGAAGGAGAATATATGATTCTCGTCCGCCTGAGGCAGCGAGATGTGACGTAAATATCAGGATCAGGAGAAGAATCGGGGGGGACAGGGGAAAGAGAAAACTCAAGAAAAACAAACTGCATGTGTTCACTAATAATGTGCATCTGAAACTTGTTTTCTTTAGACTTTTTATTCACTTGATTTAAGCTGCTCAAGTTTACATGTGAAGTGTTTTATCCTTTTATTTGTTCTCTGCCCTTTTGTGTTGTTATTCTTTCACCTTTGCTGTATTTAAAGACGTCGTAAAGTCATTTTAATTGCACCAGTTTATGAAATGTGCTTTATAAATAAAGCTGCCTTCCTTTCATAAAGTATCCAGTGATATTTTCGTGTTGTCAGGATAAATATACGCTGCATGCTGGTCTCAATCTTCTCAGTTTGGGTATAAAAACACTTGATATTTTATGATTCAGACATCTTCATTTATTCCAAATATTTGAGTCTATCTGAAGTTTTCTGACACTCAACTTAATGAGTGCACCGCACCACAGTTTCCTGAGTTTCATCTACTCGCAGAAAGTCATTATACAAACTTCTCAAACCGCCAGAAATGACCATCTTTAAAAAAAAAGAGTCATTCGGTTTTAAACTCAGTCAAGCCAGATGCGGTGGACTAATTTAAATTTTCCTGCTGCACTTTTTTTCTTATTTGATCAAAAATCTAATTGCAGATTTTCTCCTCGAAACACCGTCCCGTGTTTCGTGAATTATTTTGAGCAGATGACATTATCAGACTCTACTTGTTACACAAGATGAAATCACTTGTTACACGGCCAGGTTTTGGAGAGCACATTCCCATTTTCTTTGTTCAGATATTATCAGCCTGTCGCTCCATTTGTTCCCCCCCACACTCACACAAACACACACAAACACACACACACACGACAGGAGCACTTCTATTCCCTGGGCTTGTTATGATCAGAACAAAGTGAGTAGTGGCTGCCAGGGAGAGAGAGTGTGTGTGTGTGTGTGTGTGTGTGTGTAGACACAAAAGTATCTTTGTTTCAAATGATGCTTATATTTCCAAAAAGGTTAACGAGTCTGTTTTATCCTGCTGCTTTTGTCGCAGTCTGTCTGCACGACACAAGGGATGATAGTCAAATGTATTTAAGTCCATTTTACACCAACTTTAAACATGAAAATGTGGGAATGAAACAACAATAAAGCTTTAAAAAGAGATACAAACAGCAATTTTGTATTTTTTTTAAAAAAAATGGTTTGTTTTTGTGAAAATTTCAATGCACATTTTTGACTTGCAACAGTCAATCTGATCATTTTAAAACATTTTTAGTCATTACACCAAAAAAAATTGAATATTTGGATTTCATAGGTGTGGGTGAAAATAGAATAACTGTTATTTTAAAAGGAGAATGGACAATCAACATGGTGAAGTAGAAAAATATGGCACCTTTTAGAGGAATAACCTTGTGTTTTCTGCCCTCTGCTGGACGCTTGAGGTACATACATACAGTACACATGCATGCACTGTTTGTTGCACCCCCTCCTCCCTTTGAACACAGATTCACACGCCCACACGCTCATCTGCAGACACTGAGAGGCGTGTATGTGTGATTAATGCTCTCCGTTTTCGCATTTCTTGCTAATTAGCAGCTGCTTGTAGCTCACGCTGACAGTTATTTAAAAGACATTTTATATAGCCTGTGTCGACAGAGCCATAGACAGCATAATTACACGTTTAATTACTCCATGTTTGTAGTTTGTACTGTACAGGGGCCAATTTCATGGACAGAGTTTCTGCTTATTTACACTTAACAATTACTCCTCTATCCTCTTATTCGGCTTGTGTTGCAGAAGTGAGCCGATTGGTGACTGAATGCATTTCTGAATAGCTTATTGACTATTCTTTGAATTGTGATAAATCTTGTAGCATTTTTCTGCACATATATGATGAAACAAATGCATGCATTCATCAATGCATCAATATTGCATTTGAAGTCCCCGTAGTATGCACAGTATATGTTATGGTCCTCATTAGTGAAGCAAACCAGGGATAAAACAGTATCAAACTATATTTTCCTGTATTTGTCTTAAGGGATATTGGTATTTTCAGTCCTTTCAGGCCATCTGTATGTAAAATTCACAGTAACATATCAAAATTTCCACAACACAAAGTTACATTGTTCAGATAACAAGCAGCAGAGAACTGCACCAGAGTCTTTACTTCCTGATTTTGCTAATAAAATAAGACTTTTAAAGAGATGTGATGATTTTTTTCCTGTCCTGCTTGATTTCAGGTCAACATATAATCCTTCCTTCACTCTGACCAAGTGCTTTTCTGTGCCTGAACAAGATCTTAAACACACTGTAGTTGCAACATATAATTTTTTTTTCTAACGCAAAGGAACTTAAAGATTCAGAAAACACTTCAAGTTGGTTGTTTGTGGGGAAAAATCCGTCAAACAGAAATGTTGTAACATTTGATGTCAGTAAAAAAAGGCTGTTTGACTTGTAGAGAGCTTTTTATTTTTACTTTTTTTAAACAACCTGAATGTGTTGAACATTTTTATACATTTTTGAATGTAGTTGGTTTCCAAAGTATCTGTTTATTTTTTAGTTTTGTAAGTCTAATAAATGTCAGTTTCAGTTTAGTTTCTATTAGTTTTAGTGTTCATTTTAGCTAAATTTCATGAGTGTGTGTGTGTGTGTCGGGAGGGGGGGTTGTGGTCATAGTTGTTACAAAACAAAGACAACAATTTGTATGTTTGATGGACTCACTGTTACATAACCATCAAATTCAGCAAAAGTTTCATCCCATGTGCCAAAACCGAACTAAACAGAACAATGAAGCGACTGTAAATGTGGAAAATGTGAATGTTGTATGTGTGTGCTAGTGGGTATATATGTATATGTGTATGTATGTATATGTACTGTATATGTCTATGTCTATGTCTATGTATGTATATGTATATGTATATGTATATGTATATGTATGTATATGTCTGTGGTACTGCTCTTCCTGTGTTTGTAAAGTTATGTGTGTAACCTCTTGTGGCTGTACAGAAGTGACAACAATTATCCCGTAAAGGACAAAAAAATCTATCTATCTATCTATCTATCTATCTATCTATCTATCTATCTATCTATCTATCTATCTATCTATCTAT
>JAQMCX010000041.1:10807677-10831619 GCA_029814765.1 Acanthurus leucopareius | reverse complement strand
ATACCACAGATAAGTGTTTGGGGTTCTGTGACAAAAGTGGGCTTTGGCTCCATCTAGCGGTTCATTGATAAAACATCGTTGTGTGTATGTGCGTCATCACGCCTCTTCTTTCAATGGAAATCCGTCATCAACTCACAGTGCCAAGCAAGCAGGAGTCAGACAAAAATAAGAGGACGGAAATGAGGAGATACAACCTTCAAAATAAAGCAGTTATAGTCGTTCAAATAAAGTTAAGAGCAAACTTCAAATAATGATAAGAAAAGGGGATCGGGTCGCTAATTTTCGCAAAGATGGAAACATCAAGCAATTAAAAAAAAAAAAAAAAATACAAAATAAGAGAACACATTGCCATCATATATAGTGCTACACTTTGGGGCAGTTATGAAGAACCTGAACTTTTGTATAAGTACTATAATTTAGAGTTTTTTCATGCAAAACAATGATCAGCTGATATGAGGCAATGTTAATGTTACCTAGAGAAAAAATGAAAATAACAATAACCTAAGTTGAAAAAGTTTTCCATTTTGAACATAAAAATGTTTCTGGTAGTAAAAAAAATCATGTCTTTTTTAAAATTTTTAATATTCAAAAATATTAAACTTTTTTTTTTTTTTGCTTTTGCACATTTATATAATTTGAATATTATATAGATTTCACCAATGAAAATACCTAAAACTGCCTCTATTTTAAAGTGAAACCTTAAATCCTGACGTTTTTGTTAACAACTAAACAAAGATGTAGTATTAATTGAACAACAACTTTACAAACTTAAAGTAGCCACACTCCAAAAGTAATAGCTTATTTTCTTTTGACAGTCATAACTTGAGTAAAACGTTTAAAGCAGAACTCATGTGGTTTAACAGTTATTACTAATAACTTGCTTACTACAGAGGTATAAACGGAGACATTTTATTATATTTTATCATATTTTAATTTGAAATACTTAATCGGAAGTCTCGTGTTTTATGAGCAGCTCGACTCTTTTGATTCAACGTTTCACCAACAACGGTATTTCCCTCAGCGAGTGCGCTCGAGGCTGCAGCCATTTCTCCGCTCGGTCTCTTTCCTGTTGTTTCACCTTCTTTGAGAGAAACATCTCCTCTCCGCTACACAAACGCAGGAGGGACAACAGCTTAGGTTTTCTTCTTGTTTTTTTATCGGCTGGCTTGCCTGCCAGCTGAATACCGTCGGGATGGACCCAGCAAGCCGTTACCAAGTGGTGAGTGTAGACGGATGAGATCAAAACAGCGACTGTGAGCTCGGCCTGCCTGTGACAGGAAACAAGGCCATGCTCAGAAGAGGGCATTGCCCAGTTTTTACTACTTAATAACAAGGAATTATGTAACATAGAGGCGTATAAGTTATCTATGATTCATATTTTGATTGTAATCGGTTACTTTTATTGTTTTATGTCTTTGTTTATTTTCCTTTTTTGTTGTTTTGGTTTGGCAGTTAGCTTGTTAGCACTTCCGCATAAGCAGGGCTAACCACAGCTAGCTAGCCAAGATTAAATTTTGTGACGTTAGGCCTTAAAAGTTAACTTGCTTATTAAATGTGCTTACTGTAACACAGTATTACATCTTAACTAATACATATTTACGTGCTAGCTGACAAACGTACGAGTTACAAGGCTGTTTACAAGCTGAAACAAGGCTTGACAAGCTCAGCTGTAATGATAAGTTTATGCGAGGAAAATTTGTTTGGAGGCTAAGCTATGATTAAATTTGCATTTGACTACGTAGCTTTATTTAGCCAAATGATATTATAACTTCCAGCACTGCAAACACTCCAGTAAAGAATGCAAAGAAAATGTCATTATTATTACTTACTTACAAATGTGTAAGTAATTTTCATTAGGTATGGCTTTTTACATCTTTTTCTTTCTTTTCAAAGCATTTAATGAAATACTTAATACGTTATTTTATTTACATATACATTTATTTTTAGATAGTTCAAGTGAAAATCAGTGTGGAAATCAAGTAATCATAAATTGGCATCAAGCTGAAGCTTTGATATAACTTTAATGAAATACGGAGGTTAATGCTGTTCTTTAAAAATGATCCCAGGCTTGTAAAGTAACAATAATGGCTAAGAATTTGGGGATTTTTTGGAAATTGTTCTGGCCAATTTGAGATAAAGTTTGCTTTGTGCTCTGATTCCTGCAGCTCTGGGTATGTGAGTGATAATCCCACAGGATTCAGTCTGAGCCAAAGCAAATCGGGGTTGCGCTCCAACATTTCAAGCCTGACCAAAGTGCAGATTTCAACAATAATCCAGTTTTTTTGTACAATAACAATAATACGACACAACTTCTGGACAATGAATTCTAAGAGAAACAGTACATCTCAACTAATTCAGCCAAAACTATTAACCGTTATCTGATGATGTGGTCTGTAGACAGCTACATCTTAATGTCATCATGCCCACGCTTTAACACTTTTCATCCCTCCCCACATTTTGCCCTTTTTCTTCTTTAAATAATGCCCAGATAACTGCAAATGCGGAGCCCTGCTGCTCTGAGCGGGCCTGCATGAATTTTAGATATATTTTTACACATGAGGAGGCTTGTGGCTATGTTGTTAAGATCTTATGTAATCGCCTGTGCGAGGGTGTGCGTTATGCTTTGTCCTTGATTTCGAGCCAGTCGTCGGCCACTCATTTACTCACTGCCTTGCACATCGACCTTGCTCTGGTGGTGTTTTTTTTTTAAGAAGTTTATCAGCATGGTGAAAAACAAGAATCCTTTGAATTGTGTCCGTATTTCTCTCCTAGTGATTCATCGAGCTTCTCTGTTATTAGTCACATTTGCCTTTTCAGTTAATCACACTGACATTAGTTGTCATTTACAAAGGGTGTTTCCCCACAACAAGATTATTGCCATTACATGATTTGTCAAACCTACCTTGTAATTATAACACAAATGACTTGTATGCATAAATATTTATCGTGGAATAAAGGCTTCTGTGCACGTCATGTGTGAACTAAAGCAAACCTAAAACAAAAACTAAAATTGCCCGCAGCAATGAGGCACAACCACAGCAACCTTTTCTCTTCCGTCTTTGTTGTACATCACCTGATAATGAAGATATGTTTTGTGATCTGATCAAGTATTTGGTGATCAGACCGCCAAATCTAACTCGATGGAGGTATTTTACTGAAACGTTAGAATAATGTTTGGTAAATCAACACTAATCGGCAGAACAACAGCACACTGATTTATCCTAACGTGGACTTTGTATTTGCCGTTTCGTGCCCTGGTTTCAGAAATCAACTTAAACAGCTGTCACTTATTTTTTCACCTACATTGCTCAAATATTTGCTCTACAGCTGTAAACAGGTCGAACTTGCTCATCCACTTTGGGCCCATTGCTTTTGTTTGCAGTGTAGCTAGGGGTGGGCGATAAAGCAAAACTGCACTATCAGTGCATATGTAATTTTACATAGTTAAACAGCAGTGGTATATGTAATAACATTGTAATTATCCTGTTAGGTTAAAATAAACATACCCTACTGTTCTTTCCCACATTTGACTATATTCTTCTTCTGCTTGGAATTTTTCTACAAATAAAAACAACTGCTTTCCAAGAGACACTATAAAAGTCAAGATAAAAGTAAAAGACTCTAAACAGAAAAGTAGCATTCTTTCAAATGAGAACAAGTAGAGTTTTACAGTTTTTAAAACTAAATTACAAGCATACAGAACACTGTGAGTGTAAACACAAGGTAGATAAAAGTTTTCATCATAACAGTGAACTGATGTTGCAGTGTCCAATCAAGAAGTGTGCTTGTGCACTGTGAATTTGCCATTCAAAGACCTGCTTAGCTCATACTTTGGCTCACACAATACATAGACTTTGTACTCAGGAACCAGCAGGGTAAAGTCCCTTTAATCTCTAGTTCCACTGATTCAGACATTTGCATTTTCACATACAGCTCCTTCTGGTAATGTCTAGATAAGTTCAAGGTTATAGTGCATTGAAGGGACTGTAGGAATAGCTCCCCAACTGGAAATGGTATCGTCAGATCTCTACCAGTGGATTCATTCCTAGAAACTGTGATATTGCCCAGCTTGAGGTTTGATTATCTTGGGGTTTTTATCTGTTACTGCTGGATAAGAAAGCACAAACCTTAAAATGAGAGGCCAGCGCATAAACCACAAAACTAGAACCTTATAAGTGCTGTGCATTTCTGACCTGCTATCACAGGGTTGAAAAACAAAAAAGTTTTATTATATTGCGTCTTTATTGTCATCATAGAGCAGAAGATTACACAACAAAACGTGCTGACATCTGTCCGAGTTTTAGTTAACTCACAAGGGGCAGAGAAAATATGGAGGAATCACTTTGCCTTCCCATACTTCCTGCTGGCTGTTCTGTAACCGCGTTGCCATCTCCCCTCTGTAATTTCAGAAGGCGTTTGGCTCTTTGGCGTGACGAAAATTAATGTACTTAAGTCCACAACCAACTCTCAGCTGCAGGGACACTCATTTACTGATTACATGTGTATCATTTTTCCAGAGACCTTCCTCTGCCGACATACTGATGCAGGCCTGTCAAACATTCTGCTGAGGGCAAACAGTGCAGCTTTTACCCTGCACAGCAGAAACACATCCAGTACACAGTGATTATATCCCTGCAGTCTCCCACATAGCAGTTGAAGTTGTAATCCTGTGTTGACTGCACAATAAAAGCCACCACATGTAGCAACAGGACGTGTTCTGTTTGTATTAGCTTGCATTAGCAATAAATTACTACCCTTCTCATAAAGAGTGAACAGAAAACAGTGAAGTTTTTATCAGTGGTTGGCTTGCACTGCATTATAATTTTGTTCAAGAGGCGGATACCAGCATGCATTCTGGTGTGTCAGCTCACAAGAAGTGGGGTCCATATTTTATGGCCATCTTGAGAAAGCTGCACTTTACTCAGCTTCAGAAAGATGTCTGTTCTGCAGAGCAGAAAGTAAAAGATTGATGCCAGTTTTAGAAATTGGAACAGTGTGAACATCCCCTCGAGCCGAGTGACTGTTCAGCTGATCTGCTTCTGCCCATTCCTCTAACCCCCCCTCCTTCCCGTCTCATAATCTTCCTCCAGTTGCACAATGAGGATGACTCTTCAGAGCCCTCGACCAGCGAGCAGCAGCCATGCACTTCTGCCTCAGCCCAAGCTGCTGCATCCAGCCAGGAGCAGAATCAGGCCCAGGCCAGCCCAGAGCCTGCTGCAGCAGCAGCAGCCGCAGCAGCAGCAGCAGTGGAGGCACCAGGATTGAGGACTCAGGGGGAGGCGGAGGCACCTCCACCTCCATACGCCTCCATTGACCTGGGAGCAACTGCTGCAACACCAGGTATGCCTAAAAGAAATCTCATGTAAGATCCACAGCAAGACTTTTCGTTCTATCCACGTCTAAAAGTTCCCTTTTTTCTTAGCTGCAAGTTAATTTTTCCAAAGTGTGGTTGCATGCTTCCTAAAATAGGAGCAGCAGCGGTTTTGTGGCGGCTTTTTTGGAGTGTCTGTACTCATGAGTCAGCGTTGATTTCCATGACAGCATGACCACATTCCTGGCAGCTTCTTACTGTACGCAGGCCCCGTTTCTCTCCTTTGTAACCAAGTCTTCTTCCTCTTCCACAGAGACTAGTTTCCGAGGTGACTTCCCAGTGCCCCCGCCCTACAGCGTCGCCACCTCGCTGCCCACATATGACGAGGCAGAGAAGGCCAAAGCTGCCGCCATGGCTGCCTCCACCGTGGAGGTGATGCCACGGGTGAGGACAATCACTATTCCATGGTTGCATAACAACATTTACAAGCTATTCCCTCGGTCTGTCCCATTTGACTTGCAAGTCCAAAGGATTGGGTTTACCTCAGAGCTGCTACAGCTGAACTACTCCACCCTCTTGTCAAAACAAATGACAGTTATAAAGTCAGAATTTTATCATCTTTATAAAGTCAGAAACAACATCAGTTGCTGAAGGTTTTATTGGAGGTTTCTGTCCATCAGATTGGACTAAATCTCTCAACTAAATGGCTCAGCAGGTTGATGTCATGAGTAGATTTTATTGCATATTATCAAGATTCAACCCCCATAAAAGGAATAACTTTCAGGATAAGGGAGGGTGAGCATTTTTTGCAACTCATCTGCTGACTTTGCCTAGTAGGTGTGTCTGTTCCTGCATATTTTTAGCCAAACGTATTTGTTATATCCAAATATGTTTGTTTGTGTGTGTGTGTGTATCCATGTTAGGATGATGAGTTTCCTCCCAGAGATGATTTCAGTGACGCCGATCAGCTCCGAGTTGGGAATGATGGAATTTTCATGTTGGCCTTTTTCAGTAAGTTTGTGTAAACCTTTTCAGTGTGCCTGTTAAAACATGAGAAGGAGTGTTTGCTGTGACGATGTCATGACCCAAGGCCATGAGTAATGGATGATACGTCAATCTGTCAACACACATGATTTTATTACAGTGTCAAGCTAATTGACAAATCTGCTGTTCATCATTTTTAGAAAATTTATTGCCTTAGCTTTAATTTTGAAAAGTTCCAGAGCAAATTTCAAAATAAAATGTTACTAAATATTAAAGACTTAAGAATTGTCATGGCATTTTGTTTTTGTTGTTGTTGTTGCAAAGCAAAATGATCTAATGTGTGAAATGTTTCGTCCCTCCAGTGGCCTTCCTGTTCAACTGGATCGGATTCTGCTTGTCCTTCTGCCTGACCAACACCATCGCCGGACGCTACGGAGCCATCTGCGGCTTCGGCCTTTCACTCATCAAATGGATTCTTATCGTCAGAGTAAGTTCTGCTGTTTTTCTTTCAGTATCTAAGCTGAATTTTCTGCCCAGATAATGCAGCATGTTGGCTATCATACTGGCCTGATTATAAGATACAAATTACCCACAAACAGGTGTTGGACAAAAAGGGGGTTGGCATTTTATAATTAAGGTTATTTTGTATTCAAACCAAAACCATGTATGTAAAATTTGGTTAAAAGTTATTCATAAAAACCCGGTTAACTACTTAATTTGTTTTGATCATGAATAAAAACCCTGAAAGTGATGAATTTCTCTTTCTGTCTCCAGTTCTCTGACTACTTCACTGGCTACTTCAACGGTCAATACTGGCTCTGGTGGATCTTCCTGTTGCTCGGTGAGTATTTTGTTGTGATCTTGCATTATTTCCTGTCTCCTAAGTGGAGATCTGTGATGTGACATGAACTGTTGCCTCCCTCTGCAGGTCTCCTGCTCTTCTTCAGGGGTTTTGTTAACTACCTAAAAGTCCGCAACATGTCAGAGAATATGGCCACGTCTCACAGAACACGCCTCTTCTTCCTCTACTAAAAGGTATATAGTAAAATCTCTTATGAAAAATTTTAAAAATTCAAATTCCACTTTGCAGCAGGTCCTGATGATGGTGTTTAATTTCCCACAGGTTTCCACACCATCACCATTCCTTTCCAATGTGAAATTGCTTCCCTCCCCCTCGAATGACCTGACCGAGGAGCCTTGCAGTGAAGAGAGGAGACGGGGAAGGAATGAAGGAAAGAAGTAGGGAGAAAAGTGTTACCAGTCTCATTAAAAGCATAACACGACTCACTCTGAAGCCCCCGCTTCCGATTCGAGCCGACAAACAAGTCTTTGATGATCAGATGATCTCTTCCCTGGCTTTGTTTTTGTTTTTCATTTTCCTTTGATTCAAAGCTCCTTACTGCTCTAGGATTGTGTGAAAGAAAGCAGCCCCGCAAATGTGTCATGTCTCTTAAGAGTAGGAGTGCTTTTAAGACGCATGACCCGAGTCACCTGAGGCAAATTCAAGCAAAACTCTTGATATGAAGAGGGTTGGGTGCAAAATGAGACACCCAGTATTTTTACAGATGCAGAAACCCTCAACAAAAGCACAATAAAACAATGTCTTAAAAGTAGGAAAATGCATACAAATAAAAGCTCATTTGCTAATATTGCTCTCGCTGTGTAAACAAACAGTGACAGCAGTGTTATCAGCGTATGATTGAGAAAACATTTCTAGATTTTAAAATAGAAAACGTGTAGGAAGTGGAAACCTACTCCGAGCCTTTGATATTCAGATTTCCCCTCCAACTTTTTTGCCTTGTTTGTCTCCGACACTCTGTTCCGCAAATTATGTAAGGATTTCAAACCGAGTGCAGCCTGTTTATACTTCTGTATATTTTCACTCTGACTTACTGCACAACACAATTGTCTCTTGAACAGTTTTCAGCGCTAGCTTTGCCATTCCACTTTTTTAAGTTCAGGTTTTTTTGTTTTTTTTTGGTGAACAAGTCTTACTTAATCTGCGATGTAGCATTTTTCAACCCCCCTTTTTTTTTTTTTACACCAAATTCCATCTGCTAACATCTCTGCCTCTGCAAAACCAAGAGTCAAGATGGAGGATTTCTGTCTTAAGGGCACGCAAATGTGCATGTGTGAGGGAAAACCAAAAATATGCATTGATCAGTTTACATATCACAGACCCTGATGCGCTTCGTGTTTTTGAGGCAAACAGCTTCAGACTGCTGTTGACCTTTTGCTTGGAATGAATACAAACTCACAATCACTTAAAAATAAAGTGTCATTGGACTTTGGATGAAGTTGCTAAACAGGAAACCACATGTTTTTTTTCCTCTATTATTGCTGAGCTTTTGAACAAATGCTTGGTTTAACAAACCAGCATTTACAAAAAAAACTGTTTCACACAAAGAAAATGGCCAGGTAGTCAATCAGAGTTGGTGAAATGCGCGACATTTACAAAAACACACAGCAGACAGAACCTGAAATGGATACATATGCATCTCCAGAAGTTGCTTTTTTCCCTGTCTTTGCCTTTAAATAATTGTCATGCTGACCTATGCAGTAAAAATGTTCATCGAGCATGACATTTTTTGTGAAGGAGGGCTACATTTTCCGCTGCACTGGTTGGCATTTTCTCTGCTTGAATCAAATAAAAATGAAAAGAATGCTTCGAATACGCCTGCCTAGCTACCAAAACCAAAACATATTTCTGTTCTCCTCCACATTTTATAGTAAAAGATACAGTTTTGTCACAACAAATCTCCGCTTTCATCTCTAAAACTTATGTTATCGCTTTAGTTTTTTCTTCTCTGACTCTACACCGATTGCCAAATACATCTGGTAAAACAGTATCTGCGTGCTACAGAGGAGTGCAGCTTGTCGGTGGAGGCTCCTCGGATAAATCAGTGTTTTTAGGCCACAGGCTGCTCCATCCCGATAGGAGGAAAGTGGCCCAAAGGCGGGGCCGCGTGGGAGGCCAAGCCTCGCACGCGGCTCCTGCTTCGGTGCTGTCGAAACGGAGCTGATAATTAGCATTTTATATACAGTCCAGTAGCTGTCACGTGCCAGGCATGAGGAGTAAAAGTATGCAATCTAGTTATTTGTAATAACCTAAAGTAAACGTGGATGTAAAGTCCTGTGATCATGGAATAGACGTAGTTGAGTTGTTTAGACATCAGGCATTGAGATCAGGTTGTTATTTGTTGGAAAGCTGAACAAGCTGCACAGTGTAAAATCAAAAGTTAAGTTAAGTGTGTGTGTGTGTGTGTGTGTGTGTGTGTGTGTGTGCGTGTATGAGTGTGTGTGTGTGCTCTGTACACACTTGCCAACAAGATGATTTTTAATTAAAAGGCAAATCAGAGGAGAACGAAATGCAATAAAACCAATTCAAATGTGACTGGTTCTGCATGTTGTGCATGATCTGGAGAAACCCAACATGTGGATCTCTCTCTGGGATTTTTATGATTTAGATTAGGCACAAATTTGCTTTCTTTTTCTTTTTCACGGAGCGGGAAAAGTACTCAGCTCCTTTAGGGAAGGTGGAGAAAACACCTTTAATCATGTGACAGAACAATATCAGATGTAGTCAGGTGATGCTGTCCAGTGTGAATGGAGTACGAGTAGCCTGTGAGCTTGTTCGCCAGGAAAATGGAGCCTGACTGGATGAAGAAAATTTTAAAAAAAACGTGCTCTTTAATTATTTTTGTCATCCTGAAAACAAGATGTATATACCAGCTTATGCCAATTCATAATATTTGCACTTTGAAGAACTTCTGTACAGTATGATTTGAGAATCTGCTTAACTTGGCGTGGTGGGTAGTGAAAAGAAACAAACAAAAAAAAAAATAAGTTCAGCCATCCAAGTTTTTAACTGGAATTCTTAATCATCCCAAATGGATAATTTTGCCTTTTGCACTTTTTATTTTTCAAACTGAAAATGTTGTTATTGTGTGTCTTGTTTCATTGCTTTTAGACTAAACTGTGACAGCCTGAGTATTGCCCAACTTTTTTTTTGTTATGCTTTTTCTTGTTATTTTGACTCTGGTCATATCCCACTTAAGCCTCTTTCAGCAATATCGAGAACTCTCAATGAATTTATGCTCTGCTGCATGATTTATCCACCTGAACAAGTGGGGTAATATTAGGATGAATCTAGTACAAATACATTTCTTTGTTTGTAAATAAACTGAGAGAAAAAAAAATGAGACGGCAGCCATACTTTTTCTCGTCCAAGATAATCCTTGTATCTGAAAACAGTTGTCATGCATTTATCGTAACTGGAACTAAAATTGACAGATATGTCTTGCAAAAAAAAAAAATGCCAATAAAGTTCAAAAGCCTGCCAGTTGAGTTTTATGTTATGTTGGAATCTTTTTTTTTTACTGCACTTGAAGCCTGAATTATGGTTGTGTTTTAACTTCATGCAGATTGTTTTTTCTTATAATTTACACACATTTGACTGTATAACTTAGATGATGAAACCAGATTGCACAACTTCTCTTTGCCCCATTTCCGCACACATGACAAAGACAAGTTTATAAGACAACAGAGAAGGAAATAGATTGTTGCATTAAAGTAGCTGAAGACACCTCTTTGATGCACTTGCTGGGTGAATATAAAAGCAGTATGATGCCTACTCTTGTGTGTAAAGCATTAACACTTACTGACTGTCATCCAGTCAGTCATCAGGCTCATTTCCTGCCGTTGCTTCGGTGCTCTCAGTGTGAATCTGACCTTCAACCAGCTTCTCCTGCCACTCTCTGTTGTATTATCTCCCCTGGCCTTCACTTCACAGCTCAATAAGGAGGAAATGACCTGAAAGTATAATGTCCAAATGACAACTACTTGAAGTAACAAATGTCCCAAAAGTCCAACCATCTTTCTGGCTGCTGAACCTTTACTACTAAGGGCAAAGAGAAACTTGGCAGTGCTGTACAGGAGCGTACAGTGGATTTATCAGAGCGTTTTGACTCAGAACAGTGGCTTACTGCTGCTGGGAACAGCACTGATGAGCATGGTGAGATAAAAACAAAACAATAAAACCGAAAGCTGGGGACCAAAACACTCCAAAGGGTGCTCACTCTCAGTGGGTTAGACTATTTAAGTGACCCCTTTCAAAATCCACACAGTCATTGAACCTTTTGTTGATATGAAGCAGCTGTAAATGTTTTGCTCTTAACTTTTTAAGCACTTCATGTTTGGGCCCCTGATACTTTTGAGCTTTTTGACCCCTGTGAGCCTCCATATTTTCTCAGAGAGGTGCAAACTGAGTGCGATTGTAACAGAATCAGGTACCAACCCTTCACCTTTAGGTTCCTGTGGTAATTGAATGACCTGCCTTTGGCGGTCAACTATGTCCGGATCATTTTACTTTACCCCTTCAAACATGTTGCCCTCTTAGCTCTCACATTAACCTGCACTTATATTCTATACTCTTACTAACTTTCTTCCTGTATCACATTTCAACATTTTGCACAATAGCACTCAATAAATCAAGGTTATTTCTTAAGTATCATCTAAATACTGTCAGCACTGCAAAATGAGACCACATTGCTCGAGTTTCTATTCATCGAGTCCACTAGATGGAGCCAAATACTTCTTGTAATATCCCACCATAGTGGTTATAGTAATAGTAATAAGGAGCTCAGCACATTTTCCTTATTTGGGTCAAAGCTCTTATCAGTGTCAAAACCCTCCAAAGTTTCACTTCAATACAAGCATGACTTTTCCTTTTGGTGCCTAATGACTTTATTACATTTCCTTTGTCAGTTTATGGTCATTTCAATTTATGAGCCTCTTTCCAACATAAATATTCTATATTTAGCATAGATAAAAAGAGGTTTGCTGTTTTATTATTTGAAAATTTAGTCCTAAACATGCTTTTTTAACTGGAAGTGTTATTTTTTTTCATTTTTTTATTTTAAATACAGACACCGATAACTTAACAAGGTTAAAATAATATAAAAATAACAAAAACATGCAAATATTAATAGTATAATAATATCAAGGTCATGAAGTCCTTTATATTTGATGAAAGTGTCACGATTTTTGAGGCAAAGTGTTTGTATGCATGAAGCCACACTGATATTGCGTAAGTCTGGGAGTGCAAAACCAGTTTGGGACCATTAAAATTGAATGATTCGTCTTTAAAAAGCAGATTTCTGTGAAATATAACAGTCAATGTTATAAAATACTAATGTAATTCCCCTTTTTACCACTTAAGTAAAAAGCTCCTTTCATTGATGATCTGATGTCTTATTTTTATGGCCTTGTGTCTCCAAAGGTCTGCTGTGCCACACCGAGGATTTGTGACCCATTTCACTTGTGTAATTTTATTGAGGTTTAAACGGTGGTGTGACCCAACCACTGATCCAAGTTCAGCCGTCCCGCTTGGAGAAGCTTGATAAATATAAGCCAGAGACTCTTTAGTGCTCCTCTGGGAGTGTTTTTAGGTCTTTGCTGGATCGATGTGTCCTCACACCCTGGTGTCTCATGCTATTAACTCAGCCCTCTGTCCTTACACAGCTGCCCGTGTCTAAAAGCTTGATTTTATGTGAGAAGACACCGCTGGTCAAGGGGCCGAAAAATCTGTTAGGCCTTTAAGAGACTCCCTGTCAGCTAAAGATTGTATCAAAATAGTCAAACTGTGAGCAAAAACACATTTAGGTTGCGGCCAAAAATAAACGTGTGATCTGATGAAATAGACACACTCAAACCCGCAATGGAAACTTTATTAAAACTGAGAAACATGTGGCTTTCAGATACAACCTAGATCATAAAACTGTCTGCAATAAAAACTCATACAGGTACCTGATAACAAAGTTCCTCTCAAAGATGAGAGTCACTTCTTTTGCTTCATCTCAAGATCTGGATATTTCCTGTGTGGCTTTATTCTCAGACTTCTACGTAAAAGTTCACCATGTTTGTATGAATTCATGAAAAGTTGCACGTCCTCAGTTAGGAATATTGTCCTACGTGTCTTTTAATCAGAAAATCAGTTCATCTCAACACATAATCAGCTTTTTTAATTCAAAAAGAGTACTAAGAGGCTGCAGTCATGTAGCAACTTGGTGAGTCTGCACTTTGAATGCTGATGTTTGCATTCAGCTTAAAGACCTGCTGTGTCTAACAAGCCCACAGTCACAATGCTAATGTGTTAAGCAGATACAATGTTTATCATGCTCACCATGTTTTTTTTTTTTTTTTTAGCATGTTAGCGTGTCTACACATGTTAATTAGCGCTAAATACAGATTAGGCTTACTAGTGGAGGTTTAAAGGAATCGGATTAGATTTTCAGATCATATTAAAACTGCATTTAAATGAAAAGTCGGAAACCACTAAAGTCATTAAAAGTCTCTCTTGCCCCCTGGTGGCTGACTGCAGTACAGCTCGTTAATCCCGTTCCTCCATGTTAGCGATGGGACATGGCCGAACTAAAAAAACTGAAGCGCACATCAAATAAACTTTTCTCAAGATGGTTTCTATGATTTTGGGTAAATCTTATAATTATGGTCTATATTCAAGTGTTCATTACTCTGATTAGTTTGGTTTTCATCAATTATTTAATTACTTTAATGAGCGGGGGATATGTTCAAAACCTGCTGGGTAAAAATATTGTCATTGCATTTTTTACCACAGGGAGGCACCGGTTGCACACAATCCCCTCACCTATGGGTGCTCGTAAGTCAAACCACAGAATGTATGTTGAGGCTTTGCTTCAGTTTAGATTTCACAGCTGAAGGGCCTTGCAGTAAAAAGTACCATGAGGTTCCTGTGATCTTCATGCTCCTGCAGCCACCAATCTTGTAAAAAATAGAAAAAAAAAATCCAAATCCAATTCACCCCATCGCCCTCTGCACCTCAGAGTCTTGACAACAGTGACATCCTCTGGCAGTTATATTAAAGCTGAGCCCAATAATATTGCACATCGTATAAGTTGGATCATTCTTCAGCCGGTAAACAACATTTCCTGTATCGGGAGACGAAAAATCAAAATGACTCAAGTACTGCAAGCAAGTCTGCAAGACTGATGACCTTCCTCAGGGCCAAGACCTGAGCACTACCTGCACTGTGAGAGGAGCTTCTGAGTGCCATACCACATTTGTCTGTTCACTGAGAAGTCCTTGAAGCTACCAGCTGCCCCCTGCCTCTTAACAGGCAGAGCTCAGGTGTTGCTCCACCGCTTCCTGCATAAATTGTACACCGGGTTCTGGTAGTTGTCACATCAGACACAGGATATCTTGTATTCTTATGTGACTTTCTTTTCTGAATGGCCACAGTTGAAGACACAGTAAAAAAAAATCTGAAGTTTTGGCTTCTGGCGTGTCTTTGTTTGGACATCCTGCCAACATTTTTGGACAGACTCTCTTTGGAGGCATTCATGGTTTTGCATGTGAAAAGCATCAAAGGTAATTGCCTCAACAAAGCAAAATAAGAAAAGCTTAAGAGATAACTTCAAACCCTATCTTCACCTTCTCAAATCTGGCCACCGACTGCATCAGGTGGGTGTGGTTGTCGAATCGCCCGTTGTGGAAAGTTACAAACATTATCACATGCAACCCACCAATTTAGCTGTCGGAAAGGAGGTTTCAGGTTCTGATTGACGCTCCTGCGAGCACTCTCTTCAAAGCAAACTGAGGGCTTGAATTCAAACTGTAATATGAAAGCTATTGTGCAAATTTTTCAAAGGAAAATAAAACTTTCTTGACATATTGGTGGAAAAAGATCCGAACCTCAGGCTGGCATGTGTGTTATCCACAGTGGACAGTGAATAACTACTGGTTCAAAGACATCATAACCCTGTATATTCTCCAAACACAATCTTCTGCCTAAATATTCAACATTTTTTGGGGGTCTATCATTAATTAGAGCTAACAAAGATAACCAACTATGCTAAAAAGCTTAAACTCAGAGAGATTATGCTAGTTATCTTAACTTGCTAACTCTACTGCTGATTCCCTTAAAACATCACTTTCAAACTTGTTTTTCAACATCTCATCGGTGAATTATGGCAACCCCCCACCCCCCACACACGTAAATGTTATGCTTTGCCCACATATGAGGAGGGGGTGGCAGGTGGCGTTACGTCAAAACCCTCAGCAATGGAAATATCAAACCCAGCACTCCTGTACGAGCCTGGGTTAAAGGGTTGAAACAGGACTGAAACGTTGGGTTATTATATTTATTAATCACTGATAGAAACCGCAACTTTCCTTTTGAAAGATACATGATTTGCTTCCTCTCATAAGTTAGGTCGGATAATCTTTTGATCAGCGAGAAATTTCAAAAATTTGGTTGCCTTGCATTAATATGTAATTATTTGGTTTGACCTATTTTAATGTTATCTTTCATCATACATGTTCTTATTTTGGCTGTCAGATCTAGTTTTTGGCCAGTGTTACTAACCCAAAAACTAGATCTGATTTCTATTTTAATAAAAACGTGACTTAATTCAGTCATCTAGAAAGAAACAGACAGAAGTTTTCCTACATTATTAGTTCAAATGGTGTTTAATATCTGTTTCATCCTAGTGAAAGATGGGAAAAAAAGGTTCCTGCTTAGGTTTTCTGAATTAACTACAAAGTCTTGCGGTGTTGATGTAGCTCAGAAGTAACACAGAGGCAAACTGAATAACAATCAGTGTCCACCGGGGGAGGCTGAGCTGAAAGGATGAGTCGAGTAAAAAGCCAAAATGCTGCAGAAAATGCAGTAATGATTGCTTTAAAAATACCCTGGGAAGTGTGCACCTATTGCTGATATTAGCCTTCGAGTGATGACTGTATCCTGAAACCAAAAAATCTGAGCCTTAAAAAAAAAAAAAAAAGCAGGGCAAAAGAAAGAGGAGCTTACACTGAACAGAGAAGCCTATTCACATAATGGGTTTATGTTCCCTGCCTGCCTGCCCGCCTGCCCCTGGCCCCAATCTGGCCTCCTCTCTTTTAGAAGGCCTTAATGACTGACCCATTTACATAACTCCCTTCCGGTTTGCAAATGTTTCCCTTTATGAGGCCCTCTCCTGTTTCTGAACTCATTTTCTTCATCCCTCCCTCGCTCTCCCTATCTGAAAGTCTCTCGCCCTCGTTTCGGACCAGGTGGAGCCACGTCGGGGCCGAGTCCGAGCCCAAAGTAAACTCTGTCACATGCGGAGAGAGAAAGGCAGCCAGGGAACTGTGCTGATAATCTCTGTCAACAGCATATCTGAGGGCCTCGGCTGCTTGGCTACTGCTGAGTGTGTGTGTGTGTGTGTGTGTGTGTGTGTGTGTGTGTGTGTGTGAGAGAGGGTGTGTTTGCTGAAAACCAACTGGTGATGTGTGTGTCAACTTCAGCCTGCAGCTTTCCGGTGTGCAGGTCTCTACTGCTAGCTTACAGCCTGCCTTGGCCTTAAAGGATTTGTCACCAGAGCGCTAAAGTTAATATTTTCAGGACAAAAAACAACCTGACAGTCTTTTCTTTGGCGTTGTACGTTATTTATTCATTCACCGTGCGTGTATGCGTGACATTCACTCTTTCACTTGAGCCATTAAATGAGATGACTGATACCACTCACACCCAATATGTAGCTTCAGCCAGAAACCAGTTAGCTTAGCTTAGCATTAAGACTGGAAGTGGGAGGAGACAATTAACATGTTTGTTTAGTCTGTATTTTCAAAAAAAGTCAAAAAAGACAACTTAATTCCTAGTGAAGGTCACTGTCTCCTTACTCATCGTCATATTAAAGGACAAATATGAAACGTGTTAAACTCAATCCTGCTTTTTATCCCTTTAAATCTCCGTAGTTTTCAGAACATGACTGATTGGCTGACATTTTTTTTCCTACATAAATTAACAAAGACTTTCTGTCATTTATAAATAATTGCTGTGAGTGAATGGAGGGTTTTAGTGGTTGTAACACGCAAGCAGTCACCCACACAAAAGCAAAGCTTCTTAACCTCATGGCACCAGGTGAGGAAATATGTAATCTCTTTGGCACAAGGCAGTGCGGCTTTCAAGTGGGCATGAAACACGGCGTTGCGGAAGAACAGAAAAAGCTGTGTGTTCTGCTTTTGGCATTCGCATGTAGGCCTCCACACGCCTACTTCATTCAGGAATCAGTATAGCAGCAGGGCCTTGGGGTATCTTTGATATATACACAGGAAGAACGGGGTTGGAATGGCTTCCAGGACACATACCTGTCTGTTGTCGAATGTCAAGCATGAAACTGTGATATTTCACAAGCCTGCACGCACACACAGCACACACCATCGGACACACATGTATGTGGATACGCAGGGATTTTTGGGGCATTTCCCACAAATGTGACACCTGGGAAAATTACAGACCAGCTCCAATGTGGCCCTAAAGGTTATCTCTTTAAAAGAACAAGGAATTTGTCAATAGGATGTGAAGATCTCCCCGAAGTCTTAAACCAAATATCGTATAATGAATGTTTGGGGTAATTCTTTGTGGGTGGGTTGTCCTGCATTGGCACAGCTCCGAGGGAAAAGTAAGTTTACTTCAGTTCTTTCCTGGAATTGTCTGAACATTTTTTTTGTATTATCCCGTGAGGCAAACCACACCCATTCGCTTCCAAAATAGACTCAAAAAGGGACTGTAAAAGGATTTGTCCTTAAAAACACAATTAAATATAAGAAAATCCCAAATCCTTGTCACGTGTTTCTGTGTTATATGGTAAATATTTGTCCAAAAAAGTACATTTTGTTGAACAAATTCCCTCTTTTTTTTCTGAAATATTTTGATGACTCCTGTTGAACTTGGGTCATAGAGGCCATGTGGATCTATCCAATCAAATATGATACAAGGCTATTAAGCTAACCTGCTTCTCATATAAAATCATATCTGACAGCTAGCTTGTGAGTCAGTGTAGCTATGTTTGGGTCTTAAAAACTATTTTTGTTATCCCACAAATATCCCTTTTTTGGCTGCTTATGGTGGTACCAATACAGGTAAAACACAGTAAACAGCACCAACATCCTACTCTCAACCAATCTTGTCACTCAAAGTCACATCTCACAGCAGGAAGACAGCTAACTGTTCGACTCAGACTGAACAACAAACATAAAACCTGCCTCTTTTTTTCCGTTTTGTTTAACTTCTGCATCATTTATCTCTGGTTCCCATGCAGGACTGTGTTTCTGGAACAGCACTTATAATATACACATGTGCACACACTGGTACAAGCTCAACGTCAGCAAATATTGACATTCTCCTGTGGATGCCACCTGGTCTGCTAGTCGAGGAATAATACACCACAATGCAACCCCTCATTAATCTGCAGAAGTCACAGGACACAGGCAGGACGCAGCTTCCAGGAAGAAGACGAGTCTAACGTGGGTAGATTTTAAAAAATAGAAATGAAAATATTTGTCTGAAGCATTTCATGTCAGTGCAAATTGTGTCTTCTTCCCACTATCAGTAAGAGAAAACTGCTTAAAGTGGGTATTATGCAGAGCAAGTGCACAAAAATTCAAACAGAAAATCCCACTATGATTTTGATTGACTAAAAAATAAGCGTGCAAAAAAAAAGAAATAATCTTGTGAAAAGAAACAATCAAATCTAATATTCTGTCAACTTCATATGCTGCAAATTTAAAATGCCATTATCTGCCCTCAGTATTAACTGAACCTGCACTATCTTCTTGAGTTTTATGCTTGAAATTGTCAATAAGGATTATGGCCTTCGGCATCTCATAAAATTTAATCTTGTTTCTTATTTTCAGTGTGCAGTCTGTTTCCCTCATTGAATGTTTCGCTCCCATTTTGTTTCTTTATGAAAGCAGACGAACTGCGCTCAAGCATGTAATTAGTTTCAATGCTAACAATAGAGAGCGATATGAAATTGACTATAGAGTATATTATTATCAGCCGACTGTAGCAGACAGTAAGTGCAGTTATATTGCACAAACACAATCAACTCTACTTATAAAAAGGCGAGCGGTGGGTTACCTGATGCAGTTCTTTACTCATTGATTTTCATGTTGGAACTGAAATGAATGTTGATATAAGAACTCAAACATCCAGTTACAATATATAATCTAATGGGCCATGAGGGGTAAAGCCATATATCACAATTATTAGTCACGTAAAAATCTCTAATAAATATGCAATAAATTGACATGAAATTAGACATTTATGCTCCCTAGACGATGCTTCCTGCAGACTTTGTGAATCCCCTGCACTTTCTTTTTGCATCACAATGATGATATTTGTGGTTTTTTGTGAAATGTCTCAACAACTTTTCATGCATTGCACCAAACTTTGGTAATACAGTTTTATATAGAGCAATGTCATGCTAGCACTAGCATCAGAGCTATATTTTTCATGTTGTTATGCTAGCATTAATCAACACTAAATAAGAAATACGGACGGTGAGCGTGTTTTAATTATATCTGCTAAGCATTTCATTTTACCTTCCTCCATGAAGAGTGTGAGCATGCTAGCATTCAAAGCACAGACCACTAGTGTTGTGTCTGGCCTCTTAGCTTCCTGTCCCTCACAATTTACATGATTCTTGTATGAGTTTCACAGAAGAGCAACCACAAACTGATAAAAAGGTGTGAATACAGTTATGCTTCTCGCATGCAGCTACATAGAGATGTATGCAAAGATGCTAACGTGAGAATAGGATGGTGTGAGGTGGCCAGTCGGTGGAAACAATGGTTGTTGTGTTCACAAGTGGTATCGGGTGGGGTGTTAGGCACAGAGAGTAAAGACTGCAGCCTGTTTGCTGGAAACCGAAGATGTTAGGTATCTCAAAAAGCCATAGATTGCTTGGTGCAGTGACGATAATCGGTCATATATTTAGTTTCGGCTCACAGCTCACTTTAAACCCGATGACATTTCAAGTTTTGTTTCTGAGCTCTCTGGTTTCTGGAGAGGTCTACATCGCCTTTGACTCCTTTATGTGTGGAGAGCCTTGACACGTGGAGTCGTGGAACTCCTGGAGAGCGACCTCTTCGTATTTTCACAGTAAACAGCCCCTCCAAAAGCTCTCACTCCCTCTCCCCCGTCTCCGAACAGTGGCCTCCTTTCAGGGCCATCACTTAAGGGCCCTATTAATAATTTGACAAGTTTTCTCAAAGATTAATTACGGCCAGCTTCGAGGCTGCAATTATGCAGGGCGGAGAAACTCCGTAAACCTTCTCTAGCTCCATTTCCAGGCCCAATTTTCCACTTATCAAGATGTCAGTGGGGAGGAAAGGTTGTCTAACAGTCTCTCTGATGCATAGATCCCCATTAACTGGAAAGGAATAAACAGCACTCACAGCAAGCGCTTTGCAAGTCACAGATGCAAGCAGATGGCTGAGACTGAATGCAGGACTGCTGTTAATAAGACCAATCTTTTATTGCTTAGACAGAATAAATCTAAATCTGGTTGCGTCGGCATCAGGAAGGGAGTGAATCCTTTAAAGTTGTTGTGATAATAATGCTAAATGATAAATGTTCAGCAGGTGTTTTCCCTTGGTCATAACATTATTGTAGCCTGTTAGTATGCAAACGTTTGCTAATTAGCAGTAAAGACAAAGCACAGCAGAGGCTGATGGAAGTGTCATTGCTTTAGCATTTATTTGGTACACCAAAGTTTTATTAAACATAAAATTTGACCAGATTAGGATTAGTAGGGTATATCCTCCGGGGACAATGAATGTGAAAACTTTACACATTTCATGACAATCTATCTTATTGCTTTAGAGCCATTTTACAAAAAATTAAAACCTCACAATGTCTCTAGGAAAAGAGTAAGTGAATCACCAAAGTCAGTAGGTGTCATCCTCTGGGGACCAGGAACGCCTGTGAAAAATTATGGCAACTCATTTAATAGATATTAAGATATTTCAGTCAGAATAAAGTGGCTGACCAACAGACCGACACAGAGCCATGCTACATTTTAGCATCGCTAAAAACCAGATAAACACACCCACTTCTCACAGAAACCAGTTATAAACACAGAAACCATTATAAGAATCACTATTTATAGCATCGATTTTCATTCAGCTCCAATCTCTGGTAGTTCTGAGCGAGCAGACAAAGTCACACACTCGAATACTCGAGCCATTCACAGCAATTAGTACTGGAGTTTGACCCATTATTGCTCTATATGATGAAGTGTTGAACTTGTGACTGTGGGGTGAGGTGGCAAGTAGCAGCCAGACACCATACATCACCGCCGGAGAGCGGACGGCTCCTGTCCTCCACGGCAGCTAGTTGGGACAGAGCCAGCCGGTCTGCGCTCAAGTGTGTGTGTGTGTTCGTGAGAGCGTGTGTGTGTGTGTGTGAGAGGGTGAATACAATGCAGCGAGTGTCCCCATGCTGTGGTCTGCCAGAGATAAGAGCCACCTGCCTGTCCCATTCTCCCCTCTGGTGGGTTCAAACAGAGCCCTCAGTCTCAGCACGACTCAGAGATTATGAAACAAATAAAGCAAGCACATGTGTTATCAATGCAAATCATTTAGGATGCAAATATTGATTAGCATATTAGGGAAATATGTTTTGCACAACTGATCTTGGAGATAAGTTATTTTTACTATATTAAAAATGTTTTAAAAAAAAGTTTTTATTGCGCGCTACTGGATTAAAACTATTTACTGCTACTTTCTTAAATACATATCAACATCATATTTTGCTTTTATGATGTATATATTCTCTTGTGTTGCATACTGAAGAATTATCATTTATGTATTGACGTAGGGAGAAAGAGGGGGAAAGAGGTGAACTCGGAGCACAAAGCCCAGATTGTTCCTCCTCGCTGTCTGTCCGTGATAACAATGAGCCATTCATTTGCCCTGTGATGGGCCCTAATTAATTCCAACTTTATATTCTGACCTACAATCTCCCCCTGCTCATCCCCCTGTTTTCCCCCGGATCCATTAATTAATGCATCCAGCCAGATGACTTCACCCTCCTTCATTTCCCTCCTTTATTTTTTACACAAGAAATGCAACTTCAGTCCTGAAAAAATCCAACACAAATGTCATTAACGGCGACCCAGAATTACAAGCCAGTATTAAATAATTGAGGAAAAATATCTGCAGCTTCTCAAATTGCGTTTTTCACTTTTACTCCAGTCATTCTGTGTGAATAATTGCATTTTTTCAAGTATAGATTTTCAGTTCTCAACCTCCACATGACCATCACTTAGTAAATTAGACTGTTGCACTCGCTTGTGTGTGATAAGTGTTAGTGGACACAGTGTTTTATTTAAGGGCCTATTGAGGCTGGTGGAGAAAACAACTCACCTCTTATCACTGAATGGATTTTTTTAGCACTGAAAGTACTAATTACTCTTTTCTTCATTGGATTGCAGTATTTTCATGCCTCCTGCTTCGAGATGCATGTGAAGTCAACCTTCTTCTTTGTTCTACAGCAGATTTCCCTTTAGTATAATCTTTGAACATCTGAGAAACAAGTCTATGAAAGAAGCCTTTTCTCTTTGATTCTGAGGGCCTGATATCAAAGGTGGATATTTAGCTTTTATGTTCCACATCCCAAAAAGACATTAGACTGCTGCAATAATGTGAAAGACCTCAAAATACTGTGCAGATGTCAGAAAGATAACAGTTTATGACGGATACCCAATTTTTCCTTCGACATCAGGTCAAATATTTTATCTAAAAAACCGTTAACTGCTATGTGTTAGCCTGCTAATATGCAAAGCTAAGACTGTCATCATAAACATTTTATCTGCTAAAGACAAGCATGTTAGCATTTATACTGCATGCATGTTAGCATGCCAGGGTTCGCATTTAGCTCAAAGCATTGCTGTGCATAAGTGCTGCTAGCATCGCTGTTTATAGCTTTAGCCTCTTGTGGCCTCAATGGACAGAGTCAGTAATTTATCAATGAAACTTGGAATATTTCTCCGGTGTGTCAGTGTTCATGTTTTGCGGTACTTTGATGACATTTCTCAACATCTTAGCTACTATTTGCATTTCCAAGTTTTGTTTGTTCACATATCAGAGCGCTTGCTGCTCTAAGTTTGTAAAATTTAAGTTTAAAATGCTTCGTGGCATTTCCAGTATCAGCGTTTCATTTTCATTATACTGGCAGACCATGGAAACACAGATACAAGCACACATAGTCTATTTGTTTAACTAATTGAGTACATAACAAGAGCTGAGGAAGCATCTGCCAACATGAAGACAGTCTTGTTTTTCAGAATATAATGTTTACAAGGAAAAACCTGCCAAAACCCTGACAGCATCACCTGCACACGAGTTGCATCCTGCACACTGATCTCCCATCCTTCCTCACCTCTTTGCCCACACTCCCCCTTTACACCTCGCTCTAGTCACCATGCAGCAGCGCGCACACACACACACACACGCACACACACTCTAAATTGGTCTCTTTGCCGCAGTCTCAGCTCCTGCTCTCCCTCTGTCAAACAGAGCCCGGCGCTGTTTCCTTTTTCCTGCCCCACATCCGAAAATGTAAGGAGAGAGGAGAGAAGTTAGCAGAAATAAGAGAACGATAGGAGAGGAAAGAAAGAGGCAAATAGAAGATATAGGAAAGAGTGAGTGAGAGAGAGAGAGAGAGAGAGAGGATGGAGCGAGGTGGAGGGGTTGACATAGAGACAGCAAAGGGAGGCAAGAGGGGGAACGAAGAGGCACAAGAGGGATGTAGGAGGGAGAAGGCATGAAATGTGTGGGAGGT
>JAQMCX010000041.1:10781995-10807637 GCA_029814765.1 Acanthurus leucopareius | reverse complement strand
CGTCCGATCTGTGGTGGTGGTGGGGGGGCACAAAATTAAGAACAGAGGCTGCTTTGTCGATAGCAACAGCAAACTTTACGGCGATCATTTGCTGCTCTCGCTCTGCAGCCTCAAAGAGCAGCAGTCTGTGTGTGTTTGCACTGGGAGTGTGTGTGTGTGTGTGTGTGTGAGCATGTGTGTGTGTGTGTGCATGTGTATGGGGGGTGCACAGCTGTGTGAATATGTGCCGGAGTGTGTCTAAGACAGCAGCAGTGTCTGTTGGAGTCCAAACATGAAGGAGCTGCAGTCAGCCTCCTTCCAAGAAACACATGGAAAACACACACGTCCAAACACACGCACACACACATACACACATATACACACACACATAGAGGATATTGGGTTGGTTAAAGAGGCAGTAACATGAAGCTTAGGCTGACCGGATCCTTGATAAGTCACTTCCTCCTTAGCACAGACGGGATTATGGGAAGGCCAAGAAAAATATGATTACAGACAGTTTTCCTCCGGCTATAAAAAATAAGCCATGAAATGACTGTCTGGCTGGAGGCCATCATACACACAGATGATATTTTGAAGTGCTTGTTGTAGCTTTTTATGTGGCCCTTTATGTTATTAAAAGCATTGTGCTTATTGAAGATCTTAATGTGAAGCTCAAATCAGTCTGTTCCCCAAATTGGAGCTCAGAATTCAATCCAGAGCATTAAAGGCAGAGATGGGAAGGATTATGTTGCTGAGATCGTATTGGACAGCTCGAGGGCAGTTCCTTCTGCTAAGTTCAGAAAGGTACCTGGAGTTTTTCTTTCCATTGTGCATGAAGCTCCTTACAGCCTAAAAAACATACTGAATGTACTTCCCTTGTCATAAAACATCAGAAAAGCATATTTTTTTTTGAATAAAAGTGATTTAAAACCTGTGTTTTGTTCTTTTTCACTGCATTTGCACGTCCACTGCCATCTCTCTTGATTAGATACCTCCATCTGAGGATCAGTGCAACAATGTGAACTTCACTGAGACCATCAGCAGGAATGTGTAAAACATGTGAAAGATGCAGACAAAATCACTAAGGTGAAGATAAACTCCAGCCACTGAGTTTGGGAGGTTTGCAAAGGGCAGATTTGAAAAAGAAAACTCAGAATCGGAGCTGCAGAAGCCGAGATGTTCTGACTTTTTAGTGTCTATCTTCAAAATGTGGAATCCTACACTTCCCATAATTCAAAGCAAAAGCATTTCCCACTTTCATAAATGCTCTTTCCAACTTCATGTCCAAAATTTGTCTTGAAGGTGCTCTGTAAGAAAAATGCTTGCAGTGTTCTGTGGTTGTCGTTTGTTTGGAGGATCAGCAAACGTTGTCGTGGCTCATCACTGTGACCCTGCAGACAGACAGAGCTGCTCCCTCGAGGAGCTGCAAAGCAAATATAGCACGACTGCTTTTATGTCCGAAGCAGTGCTTAAAAAAAAGGGGGGAAATCGTTTTTCTGTGACGAAACATCAGAGTGAGACACAAACTTGAGGTCTCAAAGGAAGTGAACTAAGATTTTTAAGTAGATCTTTCAGTTTTGTCATTTTTTTGTGATGATGACATGATAAAACTTTTCATTCATGTCGTATGTTGAATCTCTTTCAAAACTGTAATGAATCACTTTTGACCTCAGATGTACTTAGACAACATTTCTCAAGAACTTGTTTTATTTTCAGCCGACCTCAGCCTGAAGTTTGCACACTGACCTTCACCCAGGACTCTTACATGTCACCTGTTATATTATAACCACCTACTCCAGATGTTCCAGGTGCACACAGGAAGAAACATTGCCACATAGTTCCCCCTGACTAACCTCCCAACCTCTGTCTCCAGATGTATTACAAATTAAGTGACACCATTTGTTGAATTTTGTGTCAATAAGGTAATTTATGTAAGAAAAATAGCTCAAGTGGAGCTTTGATTTGAGATAATTTTGTCGTGTGAGTTGAGGAAGTATACTGTTTTTTTTTTAACATGCTGAGGATGATGTTAAATACATAAAAGCAGTTTCTTTTTTAATTAAAACCAACTGAATTTAACTGCTGAATGACAAACGTGATTTAATAACAAATAAAACTTTGCGTGGTTTGTCATTAATGTAGAGAAGAAAAAAAAGGAGCCTAATATTGCAAATAGTTTGCTAAAAATATGGATGAATAGCTGAAAAAATTAGATACAAATATGTACATAACACACAACACACATAGCTAGAAGTTAAGCTTTTGAAATAGCTGAAGGTGTAAGAAAAAAGTTTAAATACTTGGTTGAAAGTCAGTGATGAACACTTGAAACAAAGTTTTTCCAAAATACAAACTTGACCAAGTTGAAGAAAGTGATAGTTGAATAAAATCAGACAAGAAAAGGGAACAACTGATATAAAAATACTAAAAAGTGCAAGCTTGGAAAGTCAGTTCATTCAGAAGTAAAATCCAGTTTGAGCTGATTAAAGCAAAATAAAAACTCTCTAAATTTACAAGTGGTGACAATTTCCTTTGAATGTGAACACATCCTGCTTTCTCCTCCCATAAAAAACCCAGTTCATCACTCAACCACTTTGACTTTCCGACTTGAACGCAGCCGCTGAACCTGCCCGCAGCTGTAGACACCTAATCATCCGCCCGACGGCGTTAAATAGGGAAAACTCGAGCAGACATGATGATTTCATGGGCTGAGCCTCGTGCCAAAAAGGCAAATTTATGTAATCAGACCCCTTAAACCGGCTGCATGTTGCGATTTCATGCAGATATTAAACGACAGGCGACAGTTTCTGTTGATTTTCATGAATTAACTCCATTGTCACTTAAAGGGAGTGAACTTATCTCACCAAAATTCATAATATTATTTTTCTTTAGGAAGAATTAAGTGAAATAAAGTTGCTTGTTTGAAGATGTCAGTGAGATTTAAAGGATTGGCTCGGTTCGGTTTTCGCAGCGTTCCCTCCCTCTCTCACCCGTCACACTGAAGTTTCTCTGAGGGCCTCATTCATCCTCCTTCCCCCCTGTGTGTGTGTGTGTGTCACAGCCAAGGCCTGGCTACAGCCATGTCCACGCTCTGAGTGTGTGTGTGTGTGAGTGTGTGTGAGACAGACAGTGAGTCCTGGTTTGTAAGGGTCTCTTTCTTCAGGGTCACTGAGCGCAGGTGACCACAGGAAGTTGTTTTCCAGAGCTTTTCCAGTGGTTTGCGTGTGTGTGTGTGTGGGTGCGTGTGTTCAGCTTAGGACCGTCTCACCACAGGAACTTCCTCTTTGGGGCGAAACACATACAAAAACATAAAGATTCCCAAATACATCATTAAACACTCACCTGCACACACACACACAACATTCCTGAAGGACAAGCGCTGCCATGTGTGTGATTCATCCAGTGCTGCCGCTGTCGGCACGGTGAAGGAAAATCAATGTCAATGACGGTGTATTAACGAGACCTCGGACACTTTAGCATTGATTTGGACTGTTGCTTTGTCTCTATTATTGGACATAAAGTTGATTTAGAGTGAGCAGAAGAAGTTTTGCTCTTATTAGTTGATTTTATGAGCTTTTTATAAGGGATTTTGTTACTAATAAAGTCAAATATGGATGGCTGCATTTAAAAAAAAGCTGATTGTAGTAAATTAGTCGCCTTTAAATAGTCAAATCCTTTCCCTCATTTTGGCAAACATGGCTCAATATTTTTACAGGCACCTTCACCAGCAGAGAAGTGCCACATTTCTGCACCAAATGAGCTGAAGCAGGACTCTGTTTTCTATTTTAATCAAGCCGGCATTCCAGGCTGAAGGAATTCTGTTGCTTTTGGCCGCGGCCCAGCTGCAGCGCCGCTTCTTAAGACGCCTCGCGGTGAAATGACATGTTAAGTGTGCGGCTTGTTTTCTCTAACTTTGGGGTCCCTGCAATGAGGCAATCTCTGTCCGAAGACAGGCAGCCAATCAGAGAGGGCACGTCTGGTATGTTCTGTAAACACATATGAGCAGTTTTGAACCGGTGTCTTTCTTTTATTTTTTAAATTTGTCTTTGTATGTTTGAATCTTCATCAGGGAAAAATGCAGCATTGGAAGAAAATTTATTTAGTTTACATTTTAAATTACGCGATTTTAAACATTAAATACATTTAAATTTTATTTCTCACTTTTTCTAAAGTCAATATAAAGTCCAATGATACTGCAGCGACTATGCATGTTCTGTTTTTCAAAATAAAACCTCTTTCCCGCCAATATTAGTGAACATCTAATCTTTAAGCCACTAAGTGGACGTTTCTTTTTGACTGAAGCACGCTGTACCAATGAGTTCCCTTTAAAAGCTGATATGAGAATTATTTTTCCATCTTTTATAACAAACCTAAATAGGGTTTATTAAATTCATTTACAGGAAAGTTTGCATCTCAGTGTAAAGGAGCAACCTGCTTTCGTCTACGTTGAAGCTAGTTACCTTATTTTGCTAATGTTAGCACTTATGCCCTCCAAATGATATAAATGTTCACTATGAGTCATCACCAGCTTCGAAACACTCAGTTTGATCTTCATCCTGAATCATTAAAAGCGCATCAGACCGTCAAAACTCAAAGCAACAGGTGTTCCTGTGATTTCAGTGTGACCCCTTTGCTCCAATCACGAAGCGGTGTAGGCCTTATGGAGAAACATACGGGTTTATTATTACACTGTGGTAAACAGTGAGTAACACTGTCAACCACAGGAAGCAGAGGACACTGACAAAGCTGGTGCTGTTAATACTGACTAATAATTAAAAGTGTCTTTTGTGCTGATTTTGTACGGTTCAAAACAAAAACTGCCTAGCAACAGCCTAAAATTCAAGGCTAATCTTTTGTTAGCCTTTCATTGAGGCATTCTCTCGTTTTTTATTAATTGCATCTTCAAAATAAACAGATTTCACACTGCGACAAATGAAACTGATGCATTTCCAAACATCCTACAGTGAATTGAAGCGATGAAACCAAATGTGATCATCAGAGAAGGTTTTATTTGGAGCTCTGGTCTCCTCAGTGTTAGCCATGAAAATTTTATTCTTTCTGCACAACTGACATCCCAAAGCTGCTCGTCCCTGCTGCGTCTAAATGTTCTCCATACATCACGGCTGTAAAGTGGTCCGAACAGAGGAGCCTTTATCTTGTGAAATGCTGCACCTGTGCCTGCTGCAGAGTGGACGACTCTGGCAGAAAGCCTCTCTCTCTCTCTTAATTGCCTCCCTCTCCCTCCTGTCTTGTCACTGGTTGTTTGGAATCTGGAGGAATCCCAGGTATGCCGACAATCTCTGCAGCCATTGACAAATTTCTGTCTTCAGGCCGGGGAAACACACAAAAACACACACACAAACACACACATACAAGCTCTGGTGTGCACGGAACAGACACGCATGTATGTGCACACACCTTGGCTGGGCTCAGCTGTCATCATCAGCTTGTCAGCGTGCCGCACCTGTGAATGGTAACGAGACGCCGTGGCTCGCAGCGCTCTCATAGCTGCCTGACAGACTCAAGAGATCAATTTCCTCCGGAGGGGAGAGCACGGAGAGTACAGAGGAGGTTTGCTTCAGGTTTAAAACCGTGAAGCGTCGCGTTAAAAAACATTCATTTTAACGTAAGTTTTAGAAAATGACATCATCCTGCATATTGATGAACAACAACCATGAGTTCTCACCAAGTCTGTCTAAAGTGGTACAGAGGTTGCATTTCCCCACTTCCTTTGCAGCATGAACAACATGCACGCACTCTGCGGTTAACGCGTCGAATAAAACGAGTGGTTTGGACTTTTCAGAAAACAACAGGTGAGAGCCACAGTTCACATAAAGGCAGCAAGTGGTGTGAGTTCACCCACACTCTGATTTCAACACTTATCTGACATTAGAACATCTTAGATTTGACCCGAGGGTCAAAACTCCTCCATTTAAAGCAGAGTAGAGAGTCAGAAAGGTGATTATTGAGCTTCATCTTGTCAAATCATGGGAGGATTTTGAATTTCTTTCTAAGAAAACAGGTATTTCTTTACATTTGAAGGATTATTGCTCCTTATGAGCAGGTTTGGATTGTGCAACCAGCATGTGAACAGGTGAATGCAATCAAAACTCAGTCCATTAACCATTTAATGGACTTATTACAGTCTGTGCAGTAATAACCAGCAACATCTAAGATTTATACGTTATATCAGCATCATATTATTGTTTATGAAATGAGGCGACCGGCTTCCCACCGACTCTGCTGTCAAAACAAAACCATTACAAAATAAAAGAAATGATGCCGGTGCCTTTAATAGTTTACCAAAGGCAAAATTCAATTAAATACAAACACACGCCTGAGGGGTGTGAAAGTGTGTGTTTCAGTATTTCAAGCGTAATGGCAGATTCCAGTTCAGTGCAGCCCGTCTTAGTTACAGTCTTTTAACCTCCAAGACACACACGACGCATCATTAGGTTCAAACCAGAGAGAGGGACCAAATCTGTTTTTAATGGAGCCCAATGGCGCACAGGTTGATCATAACTTTTTCCCGCACAGCTTTTTTTGCGTTCCACGCCATCACACACTCTCGTTTCGACAGATCTCCAGCTTACAAGGACGGTGACGCTGGAGATTTACTGTATGAAGTAACATCACACTGTAATTCCTCCAAACTCTTCACTGACTCACGCTGACACGACGGTCGGTTCGCAGTTAAGAGGAAGGACATCGGCGTCTTCCTGTTCTTCACAGCCGAGCAGATTTTAAGAGTGAGAGTTCCTCTTGTATCACTGTCTGCTCTGTCACTTTTCCTTTCCATAGCAACAGTTATGTCTGCTTGCATTTGACTTGCAAACGTCCTCCCCCTCTCTCCTTATGCTGTAATTTGAATAATTTGATCCTGGTCTCAATGACACTATTCAGGTTGAGGAAGATCTAATATCACTGTGATGAACAGGGGCGCTAAAAGAGGAAGTTGGCTCGCAAACTCGTCCAGAATGAGAAAAAGAAGTTTTCATAAAGTGGATTTGCCTTTTGTTTCATGCAAAAGTGCTTTGCATGTGTATAAAAAAACATGACTTTTCTCCTGCGTCATCCCAATATGGAAGCAAAATAGCTTCTCAAAATGTTTTTCAGCAAATATTTCTCAACCTGTTTTTGACTCGTGACACTTTAAAGCAAAGCAATAACTCTTTATGACCCTGATCTCTCCTGGAGAGCGAATCATTTCTGAGGATATTTACGTAAATGACAGATTAGTACATACTGAAACAGCAGCTGCTATCTTGTTGCTTATGTAATGTGACAATAACAATCAATCAATCAATCATTCAATCAATCAATCAATCAATCAATCAATTTAATTTTTTGAGCATCACTGAAGTATTTTTCTGGTCTTTTTGGCTTTTTTTCCTCTTATTTCTGCAAACATTGTTCAGCTGAAGCTACATAAACGCTAAATGTCTGCTATTTCTTTAAGAACTCTTACTATATCATTCAGTCTGTGAGTGATTACACACATGCATCCAAATGAGCATGCACCCTCCCAAAACACACACACACACACACTCACTGACATAATTGCCACCATCACATGCATACACACAAATGCAATGTGGTATAGTGAGCTGTCAGACCGCACTAATTCCTCTTTTTATGTGTGTCTGTCCTACTGTGTAGCAGAGGGATCAGGATTGCCTTTCAGGATAACAACTGAAGCTCTAAGCTCACAGTGTGTGTGTGCGTGTGTGTATCTGGGTGAACAACAATTGGCCGCTAAGCTGTAAAGAGCCTTGCAGCCACGGTGTCGCCAACAAATATCCACTGGCTGTCAGCGACGGCCTGACTCTGTGTGTGTGTGTTTGTGTGTGTGTGTGAATGCACATGAGCCAACTTCCTGTGGTGGATTGAAGTTAAGTGCTGCTATTAGACTTAGGCCTCCAGTCAGGCTTCATTGTCTGGGCGAAAGGCTCGTTTCATGTTGTCAGAAACACACACGTGTGCAAGAATACACATGCATATGTATATTAATAGCAGCTCAGCGATACAAGTTCAATATTTAAAGTTTGCGACATGTTAAAAGACGAAACTACGGCCCTCTGCGCTGCACACACACCCTCCATCTCTGCACACTCACTAAACTTTTATGACACACACTCTCTGTGTGTCTCTCTTGCTTCCTCCATTTGCTCTCTTTGCCTTCCTGGCTGCTGTAATCTTCCTCCTAAAGGCATAACAGTAGTTCAGCTGTCACTGATATAGGACTGGGTTGCATAAGATTTAGATTTTATTTAACTGCAGGCGTGCCCCATAAATCACCTTGCAAAGCTTTATGCTCTTCCAAAGCTGCAAAGGTGAACATGTCCCTTGGCTGCTTGATAAAAAGTGAATATAAAACTGCAAAAAGGGCAAAATTGTGATATAAAAAGTGTAATTTTGGCCATTTTAGCACTTTATATTTGTCACTCAGACATGTTAAAGCCATACATTTACCTTGAATTGAAACTGGTGTGAGCACTAGTGAAAGCAACGGAGGCCAAACTCAATGGAAAGTATAAGAAAAAAAAAAGTCACGCGTGTGGAGGATGCACTTCAGCTATGAGGCTCAGATGTGTGCTTGTCTCTGCCACCCACAACGGAAAACAAGAAAGAAAAGTTCAGCTTCTGAGAAAACGCTTTTACTGAGAAAGGTGTGGTTACTTTTTTCTTTTACACCTTTGTTCCTGCAGCCTCTCTCGCAGCCATGTTGACACATAAAACTGACTTTTCTGCCATAAGCTACATGGAATATAAGCTAATTATTCCTTTTACACACATGTTTAGTAAAACTTTATACAATTTAAAAGAGATCTATTAAAAGTTTGGTTTAAAAAATGACAGGACTTGGTCAAATATCTCTCAAGGTGCTATTCTTAAAACCAAAAAAAACGAATGTATCTTTTAAGTTCAGTGATGAAGATTGTGCAACTCTATTGTCTGGGCTCATGCTGCCGTCACTATCAGAGATGATAAACCACAGTGGAAAAGCCCGGCCACTTTCAGGAAGATGGTTTACCTTGAAAGGGAAGGAACTTTTGATATGATCTTTCTTAGAAAAGAAACTATTTAAAAAAAGGAACTCTGATATAAAGAGAAGTTTGTTACGATAATGGCAAGTCTCTGCTGAGACCAGTGCAAGCAAAATAAAATGAACTTAACTGCTGCATCTTATTAAAAGCATTTTTTCACCACCAGCACAGAAAGTGAAGGAAAGGAAGTCAAAGTAGGACTCAGACCACGCACTTTTCCAATATGTCTGACTGGAGGAGGTCACCACCCTGCATGTAGTTTCCCTTCTTTAGCAACCCCACACACGAGCTACGTTGGTTATGTACCGTTTCAGCTGTCTTCTATCTTGCTAACGTTAGAGGAATCGGTGCTAATATTAGCTCCCGTTCCAAGAAGTCCAGTATGAGGCCCTTTATTACAGATGGGACCAAAAAGAAGCTAACAAAAAGTTCAGTGTTGCTACAAATTATAATAATTTACCACCTACAACAATTTAGCACCAATCAAAATAGTGAAACAGTACAGACATTGTGAATAAATTCCAAAAATATATGCTAAATTAACTGTAAACGTGCCGGAATAGGCGTGGGTTAAACCGGAAGTGGGTGGTGCTTAAACGTAAAGATGGGACTGACCAGTGGCTGTTCATTTAAGTCTGAAACTGATAAAGAATCTATTGAACTAACAGCCTCAAATTAATAATATTTTTCACTAATATTTTTGCTCACAAGAGCAAGAAAACTATTTATAGAACAAGAATAAACATCAGCAGATCAATGAACGCAACACTTGCAGCATCATGTATGAAGAAAAATACATGAATTAAGGTGTTTAAGCTCAACAGAACTTTAATTTTAAATTTTTTTTCTATTCAAATTTTAAATTCAAACACTATTATGTTACTGTTTTATGTCTGAAGTGCTATGGAACAATAATGCACATATTTTAACTAGCATAATAGACTTTAATGCTACACACATTGAGGATGTGTCGATACTTCTGCAGAATATCTTTTATTATAAGTTCTGATCTAACAATTATTGCACGTTTAGTTGTATATTTATTGTTGTTTTATCATATTTTTGCAACATTTACAACCCTAGAACCAAAGCTGCAAACGAGGCTAGCCTAGCGTTAGCGTTACGAGCAAACATGAAAACACATGTTATTTCTTTATAATGTTAATATTTTTAACAGCTGTAATGCTTTCACAGGGTGTACATATCTTCCTCAGTACCCTGCACTTCCTCTCTTCTCCCTCTCTCTCTCTCTCTCACAGGGCTGTTTGATTGCTTAAGCCTGGACGTCAGACAGACAGACAATGCGTCCATGAAGAATAGCCCCGCTTCCTTCCTGTCTTCCTGTGCTGCGTTCTGCCTTGGTGAGCAGGGTGAATAGGCCCCTCTGCCCCACAGCCGCCATGAGCCGCGGGGGCCACGGCGGCTAAAACCAACAAAGAGAGCCGTTCTGGGGCCTTCTCTCCCCCTCCTCCCCCAATTCACATCCCCTCCTCCTCCTGCGACTCTCTGCTGCCAAATCAGTGCGACTGCCGGGCAGATAAACAATCTCACTGCGTTTCTTGTTTGTATCCTTTTATGCAACAACTTTCACCCTTTTAATAGAAGTTTTCGTATTTTTCTGCACAAATTGCCAATTTTTTTAGGTCAATTTGAGAGAGAACTGACAAATATAGTGTAATATAATGCAATGATGTACAAATTTCAATTGTTTTGAGTGTTTTACTGGTGAGAAAAAACAACTAACATATTCATATTTTAATATCAGTAGCCATAATACACACCACTAATATCAGGTCACACTTTTCCTTTAAGAGATATAGAACTTCCTGTCAGAAAATCCTGTCAGGTCCAAAAATAGCACAAAGGAACTGAAATGACCTGAGAAAATCTGAGGGGAGCTCTGATACTTCTCAAAAATGACTTTCAAACACTGATCTACGTGTTTTATTTTATTCCATAACTGAGATGACAACTCCCATTTAAAAGACAGAGACGAACATTATTCTGCATTTACTTGAATAAATTATGTATTGAGCTTAAAAAAAAACACTTTTATCTCATTATCACAAGTAAAAATATATCTAATATTGCTTTATGAGTGCATAACTTAAGAGTAGGGGCTATTTTTTCTTCAACACATCCAACTGATTGCCTTCCCCACCCCCCCAACAAGACATCCATGTCCCTATGGGAATACCAAGTAGGAGCAGGTAGCTGAGAGGAGCGTTGGGGAGCCAAAATGACCCCCCGACTATTGAAAACAGGATGAATGCATGCTGGGCTGAATACGGGGGTAAACTGTTAGGTCTTTGTCATTCAAAGTGATGCTTTTAACCCTTTGCGGTCCCTCTTCCTAACAACCCTCCCACTCCTCCTCCACACCCACCCTTTCCCTCTTCATTCACAGCTGAGACAATGGAGGGAGAGAGGAGGCCTGCGACTAGAAAAATAAAGACTAAACACATGATCAACTCTCCCTTTTCTGTCTCTAATGGGATTCTGCCCGTTATGTTTCCATCTCCTCCGCCGCCGCCGCTGTAAAATAGGTGAAAGTTGATAATTATGTAAAGCAAACCCCCCCGTCAGTCAAAGGCTGGGGATGAATAACAAACAAGTGAGCGCAGGTTTGGCCTCGCCGTGTCAATCATGGCTCTGAATGCATACCGTGCCGCAAACACGTCCGTAAGCTGTCAACAAGTGTCAGGGGCTTATGTTTCAGGCTTGTGTTTCGCCTGCAGGGACATTCAAAACCAAGGAATTCCTGAACAAACCTTTGATAGAAAAAAAGAAAAGCATGGAAGGAAAGAAAAAAAAACGGCCCTAGTATCTGCAGGATCCCAAGGAACGTGTATGGAATTAACTTGAAGCCAGGCCAGGGTGTAACAGTCGCATATGATGCATATTTGCAAAAAAACGGGTGGAGTGGTTGATTTATAGTATAATTTAAAAAAATATGATAAGACCCAATTTTTTTTATTGGGTGTTTTCTGGAGTACATGCAAATAGATGTCTGCACATTCCTATACATATGGATTAAGTTGTTCCTACGAGGACTAGGGATAGTCCAATTGATTTTTATCGGACAAATTTCTGATTGGTTTGACTGGTGTTCACCGTGTGGATCAATCAGAAGAGCCGATCAGATGACGAAATTATGACACAGTTCCTCTGAAGGACAATAAATGCCACAACACAGCAGCACTCAAGACTAATGGTGTCCTGTTGTCCAAGTTTGGGAGGACAGAGAGTTGGATTTCTCTAGGATGCCTCTAGAAAAAGAGATTTTTTTAAATGGATTTATTATCAACCAACATTTAGCAACAGATAAACTAACCCAAGAGCTGACAACACTTAAATATTGTCATGCTGTCACTAAATTTAAAGTTATGTCAGACTAATTAACCTATGAGAAATTAGCAAGACTGAAATGTAATGGCCCATCATTTACTCAGTCAAATATGTTGGGTTAGTTAAGCCATGAGGAAATGCAAATCTGTATTCATATCCCATGAGCTAGTTAGCTGCTAGCATCTGGTGAGCAGCCGAGTACAGCAGAGTATTTGAATGACGGAGCTAAACAAGCAAGTCACTGTTGAACGCTTCACGTTACTCTGAACAGAATCTCAAAAAACACAGGAAGTTTGCAGTAAATAAAGTACTTTAGATTAGTGCAATTTGAGGGCAATAACACTTTGAGTTTGGAGTTCATAACACCTTTTAAGAGTTTACATTTTATCAAACTTCTGACAGAGAGAAAAGCATCAAGGCACAGAGACGTCAGTACAAAGACTGAGACATTTTTACCCCAAATTCTGAGTTAGTCAATTATTTGTCCTGTTTATTTTAAATCTCGAGTCTGCTTTTTACAGTTCACAGATGTCTGTTTTAAAGATATTTCCTTGAACTGAGCGAAACAAGTATTTCCTCAATCTTTTAAAGAAGTTGTCATCATGAAACTCATGACTAACAACGACAGTTGATACAAAGCGGAGACACATTTTGACAGGTCATCATTATTGGCCGATACTGCTTTCAGAGATTGTGACAGGCCTGATCAAAAGACACTTAAGGTGGACCCGAGGAGTTTTTATGTGGCCTTGCTACCTTGTGTAAACATTATGAGGTGGTTGTGATGCAGACACAGCATGGTTGTTGATAGCTCTGCTGCTTTAGGTTTTATGTGCAGACATTTAATTAAAAATGTCAAAAACGGAGCGCAAGTCCGCCTTAAAAAACTGTGAAATGACTCAAGAAAAGTGTGAACCCAGACAAAACCCTGAATCCGATAGTGGTTCACTATAGAAAATGCCTTTAAATCAAACAAAGTAACATTTTTGATGTTTGAAATTTGATCAAAAGTCAACAAGACAATGCAGAAAAACAACAGGAAAAATACTCTGTCAGACAACAAGGTTGTTTAATTTCAAACGTTAATATATTTGTCTTCTAATTCATAGTGAACTATTCATCCAGCTTTGACACTCCTACACGTCACCTCGAAAAACCTGCAGCCACTACAGAATAGCCCCATGAGGTGACACATTGACAATGCTTTCCCAAAATAAATATTTTTCATTATAAAATAATAAACCTTCAAATAAATATATATTTTTTTTAACTTTACACTAAGCAATGTTGGAATTAGAAAATAAATTTTTCATATAAGGTCACTGTACAATTTACAAGTAGAAGGGATAAGACTTTTCTTTTTGTAAATTACATAAAATGATTGATATACATTCCAGTGAATGTACAGACATTGTATGAATGAAGCTGACTGATTCATATAAATGTGGATTTATCAAGGTGCCTCTGGTATGGCAGAAAACTTTTCACAGTTGAAGTATTATTATATGTACAAAAATAAAACATCTGTCAAACTCATTTTTTCTAATGTACATACCCTTTGCATTTACTACTTAACATACAGTTAGTAATAGGAGTCTGGTCTTAGCATATAAGTTGTATTAAATGTTAAAAAATAAAAAGGCTATCCATTTGGACTCTCATGGCAACACAACCATATCTGGGCACTTGAGTGAAGAGTTTATCTTTCAGCACAAACAGTAGTTGAATATGTCTTCATACCTTTAAACATGTGGAGCTCTTATTTTGGTTTACCTTTGAAGTGAAACTCATAATGCTAGGGTGTGTCGATGCACCTCCAGTGCCTTTACTAGTATAATTTCTGTCAACCAGCGTTTAAAAGTTGACAATTTCAAGGCAAAATATCACAAAGTCTCTGCCAAGATCTGATAGGCTAAAAAAATTGAAGCATCATTAGCTCTCCAATCAAACCTTTCAACTACACAACAACAACAGTTCAGGTAACATGTGAGTCTTTCTATCCTTCTGCATTTTAACACCGACAGCCGGGTCGTGTGACTCGGTCATAGCAGCACTGGCACACAGCGACACATCCTTTAGCCGGGAGGTAGCACAGGAGACAGGGGAAGAGCAGGGAGAGGAGCGACACAGTGGTCCAGCGGACGCAGCAGTGTGACTGTGTACACGAGAAGGGCTTGTCGGCGCAAGTGTCCTCGTCGTCACTGGAGCAGTGGTAGAAAAGCCCCTTGACGCAGCAGACGCATGTCCCGTATTCCACCATGCTCTGCGCCGAGCACATGCACCGACGGCCACACAGCCAGCAGGAAGGAAGTGCCCGCGGGCGACTGCACTCCGAACAACAGCACCGACCGCAGTCCTCACACTTGTTGGAGTGTTTACCTTGATTTTTTGAGCCCCCGCTGCCTGGCACAGCCACCACGGACCTGGACCTGTTGTTCAGGGGTTTCAGCTCTTCTGAATTGAGCTCTGCACGTTTGGGCTGGGTTCTGATTATCTGGGTGCTGCCTGCCGGGCTGCTGAGGAGCCTCTGGCCTGAAGAAGAGCTCCCCACGCTGGTCCTGATGCTACTCTGGGAGTCCTCTGCGCTGGAGGACCGTATCACGCCCTCACTGGAAGAAATGGAATTATTTGCATTTCCATGCTGAGTCAATGAAGGCAAATTGCGGAGATTATTAGGCCTCTCTTCCTGAGTCTCCTGCTGCCCGTTGGTCCTGGAGCCTGGTGATGTAACCAAGTCACTCTTCTGCTGCCTGTGCTCAGAGGCCGGGGACCTTTGGGCCACCGTGGGCCCTTCTGAGTACTCATTGCTACTTCCAGTAATCCTGATCTGATCCAGAGAAAGCACTACGAGAGTATGGGTCAGCTGCCCGTTGGTCAAGCCAGGATCTGGTGAAGCATCATGGGTTTGCGGAGGCCGTGGTTGTGGTCTCCCTTCGTCATGCTGCCTGTCCGGCAAGTCGGCCGATGACGGCGACCACCCGCGGTGTCGTCCTCCTCCCCCATCGCTGTCGCTCTGACTTCTGGAATCCATCTCGGGACTGAAGGGCCGCTCTGGCTGGCATGGGACACATCTGAAGTCCTGCAAGAGAAACAGAGAGTTTGTATCCGTGTGTGACATCCATGCAAATGATGCCATGCAAATCATAACCAATATCTGCACAAGCACCTTTATGAAAATGAGGCCTGAAAAAGCATCACAGCGTTGGTTAGTGTTGATATAACATTTAGAGCCAGTGGAGAAGTGGTTTGGCCTTCAGAGTTAATTTTTTTCTTACTTTCACTTAAAAGAAGGTCTACAGAATACAGCAACATCTGTGGTTGCTAAAACAGATGATAACAAAAGTCTGATTCAGGCTTTATGATAAGATCTTATCTCTTTGCTGAGTTTAGTCCCTGCCACTAGCTTGAGCAAACTTCCTGTTTCCACACACCTATGACAACAATGGCCAACCTTAACAAGAAAAACATATTTGCAAAATTTGTGTGGACCACAGAGCAGAAAACGAGCTGTCAGTTTTTCTCATGACTGAAGTTTTATGCTGCAGGGCACACCTGGAGTCTCAGACACAAGCCATGTCTCACTGCCACATCCTCTGTTTGAGTGTGGACCTTTGTTGCGCCTCTTCCCCTCATTTCCTGTTGTCTCTACATTGTCTGCAAAAAAGGTCTAAAATCCCCTCAATAGCTTGAAATGAAAAAACCGACAGAAAGCTGATCTAGAACAAGTTTGATGATTGATAATATGACAAAAAAATAAGCAGTTAAAGCTTCTCAAAAGACATATCCTGATTCATTTAGCCTTAACATATATACAGTATATGACTATATATATAATATGGAACTTTAAATCTTTAGGTTTCAGTCTGATCGTCAATGACAAATGTCGAAATATAATGGACTTTTTCAAAAAAATATGTTCTGATACTTTTAAGTATGAAACTGTTAACAAATAAGGACCAAATCAAAGCATCAATAATTCACAGATTGGCAACTATTTTGTTATTCAAGTAATCATTTCTAAAACTTTATTAGCAACACTGAACCATTTGCTAATTTAAGCCCCTAAAATGTTATAACTGGATACTTTCTTTAGAATTGCAACATACATATTTTTGGACTTTAAATGGTCAATCAGAAAAAAAAGAAATCAACTTTGGTTTAGAGAAATTATGACGTGTTTTTCACTAATTTTCTGAAATGCCAGCAACAAACAATAAATCAAAAAAGTTATTGACTCAGACATTAATAATCTAAATATTAGATGCAGCCCTAAATGCAGTCAACGGATATGTAAAATAATCATTATTTGCATCATTTTTTGATCAGTTCTCATTCTTAAACATAGTCATAATGTGTCCAACTATGACAAATCTTAAATTTACAGTTTTTTGCATGAAGTTTCTTCAAAGACCAACATTTTCACTCTAAGAGGCTTCATATGGTGATGATTAGAGTTCATTTTCTAGTCCTGTTGATCTGTTAAGGGTTGACTATGGTGTAATACTTGTAGACTTATATGGGCCAAAGAAATTACATAGACATTTAATGTTAAAGCACCTGTAAAACGCGTAAAACAACAAGGGAAGTAAATGGCATTTAGTTACTTTGGACAGCTCCGATTACAATGATCTTTTGCCATTTGAAGGTTTAAGTTTTTCACCTTTAAAACACCCCCTGATTTCTAGTCAGCTTCAGTTCAGTTATAATCTTACTGGATCATCATATGAAGAGAGTAAATATTAGCATACTGCACTAAAGCTTTGCATTAATCAAACATATTCAAATGTATGGCCTTGTTTTCATCAACATATCACACCAAAGCAAAGAAACTGACAGTGTTGGCCTTACTTCTCCTTCCTTGTGGTAATTAGCTTTCAAATGCCTTCTTTGGAGTTGTGAGGTTCCCCCTCTTTCAATGACAATACAGGAAGGGCTTTTGTTTGTTGCATGACAAATGGCCTGCAGCAACCTTCCCCATTCTAACACATTTTACATTGTGACACTCTTGAAAAGAAGATGAGTGACAAGATAAAAAAAAAAAAAAAAAAAAGTTTGGAGCATGAAAGAGGCTGTGTGAAGTGTGAGTGATGCGTTCAAGGGTGGTGGCGGGGGGCAATGGGAGTAAAGCACTGCTCTCTGTGAGCATACATGAGGGTTCTTTAGGATTTATGAGCCTTTTTTTTTTACTTTAAATGAAGGGCTTGCAAGGCATACTCAAATTTTAATGTGTGTGTGTGTGTGTGTGGGAGGGGGGTGTACAAGCCATGTTGGCCACAGTGGGTGGGATAAGTGTGGGGCTGATGTAAGAAAACTGGATCAAACTGATGGCACTGACTCTTTAAAATGCTAAATCAGAGATAATAAAATGTAGATTTTGCAGACATGAAAGATGTGCTGCAGTCAAAACTCTGTTCAGTTTGTGGCTTTAACCAACTAATGGAAATCCTGTGAGTCACATTGTCTCTGATACACAACTGATAAGGCTGTGTTTTCCACTGAGACTATCAATTTTACTGCAAAACAAATCAGTGCAGAGGAAGATAGTGACATTAAAGCTTAGCCAGTACGTTGTTTGCATGGAAGGAGGAACAAAACACAGTTTATGAAAGTATAAAAACCAAATATATGTGCCAACTTGATACTTAGTGATACCAGCAGTGAAAACAATAAAGTTTAACATTACACTTTACCCAAATAACTGCATTAGTTTATTTAAATGTAAGAAAACCAGCCTTTTAAATCAAATAAACTAAATTAAGAGGTAAAAAACGTGATAAATATAAAGACAGCCGCATTTAACACAATAATAACATTATAAATATGAACTAATAGGCTTAAACAAGAGTAGGAGAGCTGAAAAGAGGCTACAAATGCTAGCAAAACCTACTACCAAACTTTAAGCGTGTTTATGATACAAATTCAGCAAAGTACAACGTATTGTTTTCACGATTTATACGGTTAATGTTCAACAAGAGGTTTCACCTACCGTGTTTTCGACACTTTAGCCCCCGTCTAGGTGAAATAAATCCAGTTTGGGGGAGTTTATTCCCTACATCAGCAGCTCAGTCGGGAAAGCCATCGATAAAATCCATTGAGAAAGTTTCCAACAAGAGCGCATTTTTCCCTTAAAAACGCAGCGCTTAAGACGTAAATCCCATGTTTTGCGCAAGAGCACGAGGCATTAAAACAGGCGAAAACTTCAATCAATCACCGCCGGAGTGTAAACTTCCTCTTGTCTTGCAGAAAAAAAAGGAGAAAAAGAAAAGGGGAAAAACTCCAGCTCATAGGTAATTTTAAATCGGTGTGTTTTATCCGCAAGGCTCTGAGGGTTTGCACGTACTTTTTTTCTCGTGTGTCAGTGTGTGTGTGTATATGTATGTGTGTGTGTGTTTTTTTCTTTCCGGAGGGGAGGTCGGGATTTGGGCTGTAAATGGCGTCAAGCTGAAGGGGGGAACAGAGCGCTTGTTGTTGCAGCGGATATCTCGCATCCGGTGCTCAGCCATTGGCTGCTAGAAAGCAGCCTTTCACACCCAGCAGTCTGATCAATTAAACTGCAGGAGCCGAAAAACTGCTGGTGTGGACATGCAGCCCCCCTCATAAAAAGCCGAGAACTTCTTATCGTTAGTTTGTGACCCAATTTTTGAAGCAGCACTTCTCACATTAACCCCTCGGAATCAGTTTGTTACAGCACTTCATGCTGGTGCTGAAGGCTAGTTTTTGGATTGTTCATGTTTTATATCAGCTTCCAATAAAAATCACGTTTCATTTCTGCATTATTATTGCACTCAAGTTGGTGATGACCACTATAAATAATCTATAAACTGGTATATTTGGTTATATTTGTGAAATCCTGATCTGAAATCATAGAATACACAATATTACATGATAAAAGTAATGTAATGTAAGATTTAGGAGAGAAAAAGGGGATTTCAAGTTAACACAACATTGTCTGAATTCTGTAATTCAGACTGATGTATCTGTATGTGTATCTACAATAATGTAGAGTGAAAACCTTGAGATACTTAAAGTGAAGGAAAAAGCACATTACTTCCCTCTGACATGTAAAGGATAAAATGACATCAGATAGAAATCCTTAAGTTTATCTAAAAGCTTTGGCAGCCTCATTTTACTATTATTTTTCATTCCAAAACATGATTAAAAACTATGCTGTATTTATTTTAGAACATACTGCCTACAAGTGTATTGTTATAATACTATAATATTGATTATAATTATGAAAAGGGGCATTCTGCGCAATTACTGACTCTAAGTGCTTTGAATGTTTTCTCTTGATAATACTTTTAAGTAAAATGTTGAATGCATAACATTTACTTTGTGTAATTGCTACTTTACTGAAGTAAAGATTCTGAGTAGCCTTCTTCTTTGACCACTGTGCATCTGTTCATATGGCAGGATGTAGTGCATTTAAAATGCAGAGGAGCTAAAGTGTAAAGTAAAGAAATAAAAAAGTCAGTCATGTACAAATACCTTTGACCTTTCCGAAAGAACCAACAGCAGTATTCACTATTCATATTCACTTGCCTTTGACTCACAGGCTGGTACTTTTATTATACTGGAGGTCCCTGATTTGGCTCATTTTGGACCATTTAAGACAGTTTGGGTCTAAAGTTAAAAGCAATTCATAGGAACTGGTGCAACTAATTGGTAGGCCAGTACCATTTACTCACAGCTATAGTGAATTATAGTGGAGCAGCACCCCCTGGCGGATGACTTCTGATACTGCAGGCTGCAATCAATATAGGTTGGATTTGATGCTGCAAAGAAGCTCCAGAACTGAGTCAAAATAGAAATAAATCATTAAATCTGTTACAATGTCAGGAAAATCAAATGGATAGATTTTATTTAACATACGTTATATATGATGACCTGTTTTTTTTTTTTTAAACAGTTATTCACTCCCAGATACAATTTGTTTTTGTACAAAAACATGTACATGAAATAAATGAGGTAATGTATAAGAAAAAGGAAAGAATAAAACACGGGAAAAATGCAAATCAGTAAGTGTGATATTAGATTCACTGCAGAAGAAGCCATTACTCTCTTGAAAAGTCAAGTCACACACACATATCTTAAAAGTCAGGCACTGAAACCTTTTTCACGAAAATAATTAAAAGCCCAATTAGCCTGTGTGTTCAGTCAGACCGGGACATGGGCAGAAAGAGCAGACTTTTCATTGAAAACAGCGACAGCTTCGACATCTCTCTCTCCCCTATTTCCTCTATTTTAGTAATAGAGTGTGATCAATTCTAGATAAGGTAATTATGAGCTGTGAGTACTGCAGCACAGAAGCCACTTTAATCAACTCAGTATGACTTGGCAAGTTAACTTCCCTCTTTCTTTAAATAATTTATCTTCCTTTGTTTTTCCTGCCTCGCTGGCTGCTGCTCATTTACCTTTTTAAAGCCTTGAGTTCATATGATGGTGTGAAAAAATGGAAATGTGACATTGTTGCAGCTGGAAACATGCTGCGGAAAACTTTTGTGAATGTAAAGAAAAATGCATATGAAGAGAAAAAAAGTTATTTAATGGTCCAGTCACTCCTGGTTCACCCAAACTTTTTTTTTTATTTTCACTTTAAATTATTAAACCTCCTCCAGGGAGTGTGGACTGATACTAAGGCTGTGCTTGACTGACACGTCCACAAGTCTCTGGTCACTTCTGTTGCATCTGTTGTTGTAATATTTATTTATTTATTGCTCTAACCAGAAGCCTGACATCATATCGTTTTCTTCGGGGCTGTGTGCGACTCAATTACGACGTTTTTGGGGCAATTTTTTGGAAGGCTAACGCTTAAGAGCGCCAGCTGAACTCTAATCAGGCATCATGGTGGAAAACACCAATGTGGGCTTGCAGGTCCTTCAAGTTGATTGTCAAGTGCACATGTGCCACTTCCTATCAACTGATTGCATCTAGTTGGGGTTGAGTTTAGGATTTTTTTGGCTTGCAAATGAAATGAGAAAAAAAAAGCCAACAGTTAGGCTATAAATTTGTCCATAGAGAAAGTGATATAAATAAAAAGATAAAGGGTTGTTGTCTCACAAAGGTTGGTATTAAGGAAGTTTAGCGGCTTCATACGGATTTAGTTGGCTATAAATAAATACATAGATATTAAAGTAGAACAGTCAAGCAGCTATCATTAGTATTTGCATAATAATGGATAAGAGGTGAGAGAAATCTTATGCAGTGACCGATCTGCAAGAAATTATAACTCCACAAGTGCAGTTTTTACAATTTCTGTCTTATTAAATTATGATATTTGTTTGACATGTTAATTTAAATCAATTCATAGTTACAAAAATGAAATAAACATGCAGTCTAAGTGTGAGAAGTTCCCGTGTAAGCCCTGAACAAAAGACAAGAATAAAGAATTTTATCTGCAAAAGCACATGATGTTCCCTTTTGTTTTTGGCCCGCTGACGTTCAGCTCCTTCATGTCTCAGCAATTTCCTCCCCGGACTCTTGTGGATTTTTTTTTTTTCCTGTAAACAACAAGTTTCATTTACTGAGTTTTCACATCTGCGGCGCTGTGATGCAATGGCAGCAAATTAGGAACGAATCCTCAGCAGACGTCCTTTTGCTGACGAGCTACGCAGCCATGCATAAGCATGAGTGAAGGGTGAAGATTTAGGCTGATGACTAATTTTCTCCTCATTTCACACGCACAATAACACTGCATTATGTAAACACCTGAGGTAGTTTTTTGCTCCAAAACTTTAAAGTGGACAAAAACCCATCATTTATTTTCCTACTTAGGACAAAAAACATGCACTTTCAGTTAGATTTGGTGCAATCAGGAGCAGACGCCTCACACTAAAGGCCTTTCATTGGTTACACTTGTGCTCTATCATGAGTTAGAAATACCTCACGACTATTTAATTAAGCCATCTTTGGCGGTTATATTATGTTTGAAGTTTGAAGTATTTGAAGCACCTCTTGTGCCTGATGTTGCTGCGAGACATTAAGACTGTTTCACTTATCTTGTCCTCAGAAAATTTGATCATCCACCTTGACAATAAAACCCCACCTCATTGAATTTATCTCACAATCCAGCGTTGGAAGGCCTGGTTTCGGATGCCCGGCTGCCTCTCAGGCTGCCGAATCAAGCATGATAATGGTCCATTTACTAAGAAGCCAGCAAAATTGCGTATTTAATGATGGCTGAGTTACAGCCATTGCAAAAGTTTTTTTTGTCCTGCGCCACAAGCAATGGCCTGTCCTTTCTTTCTTCTTCCAGAATACCTGAACAGTGACTCTCGCTCCCGCTGAGCCTGACAGAATACGTCGCACATAAATAAAAAAAAAAGAGAAAATTGAAATGAAACCTAAAACCCCTGCTGCTACAGGAGATGAACTGTGTCTGGATTGTCAAGCAGACACTGGAAACTGTTTGAAATAGCTTTGTAAAAGGACGGAGTCTCGTAGTCTGGGAGTCCATCGCGTCTCCTCCATCACCGGCACACATGCTGCGACGGGGCTCAAGCCGCTGTGTTGATATGATCCTGTAGCCTCATGAGTGGGCTATTACACCTGACAGGTCCAACGCTGATGTGAAAACATTTGTACTTCTGGTCAGTCTTTACTTGCAGAATAAGAGTGGAAATTCACTCAACTTAAGTTGTCCTTACTCAAATAAATATGAGTTTATTACTGTAAAAATCTGCCTCACAGAGAATATCTATGTAGCATGTAAGCAAGGACAGTCATACAAAACACTTAAAGGAAAATTGTAGTCACTCAACTGTATGTTTTAGATCATAGAGAATCAGAAATCAATATGTACATGGGTGTCTGAACACTGACAATGTTGACATCCCATCGTTACCTTCAGACAGCCAGAGTCGGCTTACATGTGTGACAGGCAATGAATTAAACCTTCATAACTGCACATTTCTCCCTGAACTTCACTGCATTTGTTCAGGAATGTTTTCTAATACAGCTGCAACAAACAGTTGACTTATATGTGAATATTTATGGATGAATAAACATATTCTCTGTTGGCTATCGACTGTTTGCTAGGACTTGGTTGCGATCTCTATTCTTGCATAGCTCAAAAACATTAACTTTCTGTCAGTCTCAGATTTATAGTCAGAATATTGAGCTATTATGATGAATAATGGTTCTGTGACTTTGTCAAAAACAGTTTTTGGTTGACTTTGAACTGGGTTTTAAACAGGAATATGGTTAGAGATTTGCAATAGGCATGCAACAGTGAAAAACACGGATGCTAAAATGAAACTGCTGTTTCCAGCTGACTTTAAAGTTTGGTACTGACTCATTTTAAAACAAGAAACCTTGTAAAATTGGTTTTAAATAGGAACTAAATGTCTATATTCACAACATCACGCTAAAAGACTGAGGCTAATGTTGCATTTACTAGCTATTAAGCCAGAACTCTCACCAGTTTATTTCTCTGCCTTCTGCACAGATTAACAAGAAATTGTTGTATAAGTATTGAAGCATAAAGCCGGCACTGGTATCCTCACAGGCAGAACAATATGTGACTGGCTCAGATCAAGAGGGTGTTATGTTGTTGCTGACTCTTGAGGAATGACCTAAATAGCATAAAGTGGATTTTTTACTGTTTTTTACCACCGATGTTACAACTAAAATCAGTTAAAAAATGGGATTGTTCCATCTTTGGCCATTAAATTTAGTACATGAGTACCTGTTGTGGCTTTAAGCACATAATCAATAGACTGAAAAATCCATTTCTAAAAAACAAAACTTCCCACTTCTGCACAAGGACGCGTCATTCTTCATCTCCATCATTTTCCTCTCTCTGTATTTCACTCTGTGAACTCGCCAATACGAATAGCGTGACCCTGCGGAGTTCACGGCTTTGAATGTCGACTCTGTTCCAACTCTTGTTGACTTCTCCGCCGCCTCTCCTTTTCATTACAATACAGAGAATACATGCTGTACACAGAGGCCATGCTGAAGCGTCTCTGTGGATGCTTATAGAGAGCTTGGCCGGGGCAGAATTGAAGAGGAGAAAAAGGGGAATCAGAGAATAGTCGCTGTCGGCGCTAAGAGTCGTGATACGGGTGCTGATTGAGACCGAGCTCGCCACGCTTTTGTCTGATTGGTGAGAACCTGGATATTGACTTGGCTGACAACTTTACACAAACGTCTATCTTGACAAGTTATTCAATATGGTGCGTTTTTATGCTTTAAATTAAATTAGAAGCTCTTCCAATATGTGAGGAAGATTTAATTTGGCTCAAGTGCTTTTCATTATTGAAGGAATATTGTTTTTTGTTTGTTGTTTTTTAGCAAATAAAACTCCCTTAATCTGCTGAAAAAATACTTTCAAGACTACAAATAGCTCTCAAAAACGAACATTTACTTGTTTTTTGGATGTTGTTCTCCCTTTTTCAAATACTCAATCATACTAAACTCTTCTTGTTCAAGGAAAGTACCAAGATTATTAGTTCAGAATAGTTCATTTTGTTCATATTTTTCTAATATATTAAAATCTCAATATGACTGGTGGAAAACATAACCATAAACATAAACATAAATACATAATAAACAAACACAACCCTACATGAACCCGAATTCCTACTGGTGGACTGAAGAGAGACAAGTTCAAATGCCACCTATAGCACAGAAAAAAGCTCTTTTAAACAAAACTGAGTTGGCTTTAATAAGCAAGAGGATGTTAAATAGTTCTGTTATAACACTTTTTTTCCCACTCCACCCTAATTTTTAAACAATTAAAATAAATTTGAATTATATCAGATGATACTACAAAGTATTTAAGTTAATTATATGATGCCTAACCATGTAAATTAGACTTGTTTGAGACTCAGAGGAGCTCCAAGCAGTTTTGCCAAACAGCCCACTGTTCAACATAAAATCACAGTGAAATTAATGTTAGTAGATGCTTAAATATAGACGCTCTTATGAATCTGTGGATGTGCACAAGCTAAACTCTACATATCTTGCTAACAGCTCTGCTACCTGTGGAGAAACTGATAAAGCGTGTGTTTAAATAACCTGGACTAAAGATCATTTGATGCATAATTGAACTGATCACATTAATATCCTGATTTTTAACCAAAATCATCCTTTAGATTTATTCTGAATTGAAAAGCAGCTTCCAGGCTTGAAGAAATGTCACAGGTTAAAATTAGATGAACACCGGTTAGAGGTCTCCACACCCCCGTCACTGACGTAGCTGCATTCATGCTGCGTATATGAAGCGTGTATGTGCCAGCATTTCTTGCATGTTAGCAAAAATGTTT
>JAQMCX010000041.1:10769430-10780687 GCA_029814765.1 Acanthurus leucopareius | reverse complement strand
GTGTGTGTGTGTGTGTGTGTGTGTGTGTGTGTGTGTGTGTGTGTGTGTGTGTGTGTGTGTGTGTGTGTGTGTTTGAGGGTGGCATGAAGTTGCAGTGTGACGGCCAACATCTAAATTCTCTAGTGACACACTCTAGGTAAGTGTTGAATCCTAGTTTTTGATTCAGTCTGTGACGGGAGGGTGATGCAAGCAGGTGATTTTACAGATGAGGCATTTTTTTGGCACACAGCTGCGGCAGAAGGTGTCAACAGATTCTTTGCTCATTCTGGTGTGTTCGTTGCTTTTCAGCATTCTTCCTATTAGTGGTTCACTGAGCTTTGTTCAATCTTGAAGAGTCATTAAGACAATGCAACTGGACTCTGTTGAAATTCGTTAGGAAGACGTTTCACTTCTCATCCAAGAAGCTTCTTCAGTTCCACTTCTTGGATGAGAAATGAAACGTCTTCCCAAAACTCAAAATAGTCCAATTGCCTTGTCTTTTTGACTCTTCAAGATAATCATGACCTGGATGAATGAAAATTTACACAGACATACTTTCTGTCTGATCACACTTTTTGAAAACAACCATGATGACCTAAAAATAAAAAAAAAGTCCACACAAGCACATTTTTAGAAACAAATCTCTGTCCACATGAGTGAAGCCCTGCAATTAGCATGCTAAGCTAACACGGGGCAGTACAACTAACCCATGAGCCATATTGGCCAATCAGAAGCCTGCAAGTCTTTGCCTGAACAGAGTTTTCAAAATGATCTGTTCTCAGTGACCTTGTGTGTAGTTGAAAGGCTGAAACATGTAGAAAAAGCTACTTTTTCATAAATATATATGTTCACTCACACAGTCTGTGTGATAAGACTTAAAAGTGACGCCATTTGGGGTTTTGCTGCTTTGATTTCGACCATCATTTCATTCTACTGTCTCATGGAAGTGACATAAAAAAAAATAAAAGAAACACAGGATCATTGCTTTCAAGATTGGTGGTGCTGCCTGGGTTTCTGAAATTGTTTTCTGTGCATTGCAGCACTTATGAGTCAGTACAATGAGATGACATCAAAAAAGGAGTCATCCCTTTTCAGAGGACACAAAACAAATTCCATCAATTCATTCATTCTTTGTGCGCCCTAACGTCTTTGTGAGGGTGGAACCGGTTTTGTCTTACCTCCCTGTTACATGATGTCCTCGCAGTGCTTCAGACTGTGCCAGTGCACACTGATATGAAAAAAGTTATTTTTATCCTCGACACTGAGGACACCATCACATAACCAATTTGCTGTGGGGAAGCAGGCGCACGGCGACTACCTCCGAGGTGCAAAAGGTTGCGCTCTGTCTTTAAATCTGTTTTATAAACTGGAAAATAGCTCCACAAAATACATAGAAGCAGCTGAAATATCATCCTCAGGCAAAAACGCTACACTGGTAACAGGAAGTACTGTGGTATTTTAATAATTCTACATGAAGAAGTGGAAGGTAGAGTCAAATATACTGAAACTAATAGACAAAAAAAAGAGTATTATCTCATTGTCATGGCAACCTTTTTGGCAGAATGAGCCTCGCAACAGCATATTTTCTTTGCTCTCCGGGGAGTTGGGTAAACTGTGAATATAATAATGTGATAATCCATCTGACAAATACGGGAGGTGTGATGTGATGGTGCGCTCTGTAGGTTCTCGCGGTTACCCTGATAGTAATGTGTTTCTCTAATTTCCTGTTCTTTTTAAGAAGGGAGGAAGTGTTACAAGACACACTGAGTTATCAGCTTTTACTCTGTGAATACTGTCTGTACAGTGGGAGCTGTCATACTGCATTTACAGGCAAGTGCACCAAAATGTGCTTTTATAACAAGTATCCTTAAGTATTATAGAGAAGGCCAATTAGTGATACAAATGGGCATGAGTGTTTTTTTTCCCTCTTGATCCATTAGTGCCACTATGATGATGATGATGTGACAATCTAAGCAACCTTTAAAAAAGGTCATATTCATGGATTTTATCACGCTGTTATTCTTTACTTTGAGTACACGGTTTTTGGAACGTATACATAAGAAATGTGTTGCCGAGGAGTCATTTATTAGGCTGTTGGCTACAACTAGCCTATATATTTTTAATATTTTGGAAAAAATGGCAGTGTTTAAACTGTGCTGTATTATCTGTTAGCAGTTCCTGTTTATATTGCACCCATGAATCTGCAGTAAACTACCACTGGAGTACTGCGATACTGCACCAAACTTAAAAATGTGAAGATTTTAAGGCAAGTTCTGCAATGATGAGTTTCTTTATGAATTTTAATCAAGTTTATAGATGTTTTTCCTCAATAAATACTCAAGATTATGGTACCCTCGTGAAGTTTAAGATACACTGAACGTAAGTATGTGTGTATTAAGACTGTGTTTTCAGATTTGACTTTACAAAAAGGAGTGCAGTTTGACCCAAACTCCAGCTGACACCTCACGTCTCTTCCTTCACACCCTCGGTTTGCAAACCCTCACAGTTCAAAAACCTCTGCATTTGGGGTTTTTTTTTTTGCATTCAAAATGAAGAATCCTGGTCGAAAAATAAATAAAAAACAAACTAACTAGCTCTCTGGCTGCCACAACAGTTGGCAAACAGCAACCTGCAAAGCTCAGTTAGCAGTTCTGAGACTTATTAGCAAGACTCCACATGTCCATCAAGCAGCTTGGCTGGAACTACCCGGCACTTTCATGTTTAATACGAGCTTACAGCGGGATGAAGCAATTTCGTAAAAAGCACTTCCCACTATGGAGAAACTGCAGGTTTCACATTCCTGGAAGACTGTATAGAGGAGGAGACATGGAAGAAAAGACGCCCTTGCACACACACTCTCTCTCTCTCTCGCGCACACACACACACACATATGCATTCTCAAACATTCATGCATGCAGAAACACACTATTTCTACCATATCATTACTGTGCAGTCCCATACACATTTCATCTTCCCTCTCCTCAGAGTCACTGGGAGCAAAATTTGATTTCCGCCTCATAACTCTCTCCATAATGCGATATCGCCAGCACTAAATTGCCAAGATAACCTTTATCAGAGTAGAGGTGAAAGCCCTGAATCGTTGAGCGGTTATTCCTCTGCCAGGCAAGAAAAACAAGGATGGGGGATAATAGATATTTTCCCTCAGGCAAAGCCGCGGCACCTCAGCTGCGTCACTGAGCCATTTGGGTCAACGCCAGGTGGTAAAGAAATGTTTGGAGGGAATTGAGATGGACTGAGAATCAGAATAATCCTTCCACCAGGTGCTTGTCGCAGAACTTTATTCTTTTCTTGCTGAGGAGAGCACTACTACATACACCAAGGACTTTTTTTTTTTGGGCTGGATATGTGTGTGTGTGTGCATGCTATACAATGCTTTAGCTGCAAATTATGCCATTTCAATAAATCTTTGTTTACTCAACCTTACAGGAAGTATCAAAGAGGCGGGTCTCTTGGGGCTCACTGTGCAGATCTTAGTACATCTCTGAATATACTCAAACCAAAGTGCTTGTTTTCTCTTGGAATAATTCCTCAGATGGAGGAAAACATTGACTTGTACCTCTGTTATTTTTCAAAAATCTCTCATCTTGCATAGAATAAAAATCACTAGGCATTATGTGAAACAATGGCGTAGAAAATGCTGTATTTTGAAGTCTTTTCTGTTGCATTTGTTGCATAAATGCTGCATGTTAGTCTCATGTAAATAGACTTCATGCACAAAGAAAAACAGTGGAGGAAAGTCCTTTTCATCCACTGTGCTTTCCGTTTTTTGCTACTTTATACCTCTGCTCGACTACATTTCAGAGGAAATCAATAGAGTAGCACCGGCCAAGTAAACTCATATATCACCTGAATAACACTCCAATCCCTTGGTGGTGGAAGGCAGAGGTATGATCACATGATGACCACTTTACTTCACCAAATTTGTTAACAGTTTGCAAGGTGTCATGGGACCTGCAGCCAGGTGCTGTAGTGATCCAATCGGGTGTGTTTCTGCAGCTTTTGCAGTCTTTCAATAAGCTTTTCGACTAATAAAAATAACAAATGGCTCTTTCAGTCACCCATGGGGCTGCCATGCATACAGTGTGGGATCTTCCCATATTGGAAAATTTTAAAAAGTTGCACTGTTCCTTATGGAATCAATTTAAAATGCTTTTTTGCTCATATTTTCATGCACACTCTACTTTAGCTCATACACTGTGTTCTGACATGCTTGGTTAGACATGAAAAATAATGCAACCGATTCAAATGACACACAAGAGAAGTATTAAAGTGAATTTCAGGACATCCAAGGACAGAAAACCAGCAAAATCCCTCAATTAATGAAAACTCAGACCTCTCCAGAGGTGAACACAGTAAGACACTGCTGGCCGGAGTGTGTGCACTGTTGATGTTAGATGCTACTGTGTTTATAGCCACCATGTGATAGTTTGTTATGCTGTGTTTTCCTTCCAGAGATACAAGGTTACAGTTCTCTGAGGATGTAAACAGACTAACAACCTCTGTCTGCACAAGCTTGAGTCTATGTGTTTTTGTATGTGCAGATGTGAAGAAGAAACTTAACCAATAACTCGGAGGCAACACCAACCCATCCCTCTTGAAAGGTTATGAACTAAAGGTTAGAAATACATTTATTTTATTGTGCCTACATAAAGTCTTATTGACTTTTTATTTTCATTAGTTTCATGGTGAGAATTTGAAATTACTGCATAAAAAAATGACAAATAATGCAGATAATGACTTGTCTGAGACACAAAATCTTCTCCTGCACTGCAAGTGGTAGCCAGTAACAATTTTTATTGCCTAATTAATTGTCTTTTATGTAGCTTAAATAAAAAATATAACAAAAAAAACACACACGCACTGAAGACATGAGTTGTTAGAGGCTCCTTCATTCATTTGCTGGACACATCTGAGCTCATGCTGCCTTTCAAAGCAAGACAGCAGAGCCAGATTTTTTTTTTTCTTTTCTATTTAACCACCCATGACCTCCAGTAAATTAACATGTTTAAAAGCGGACAATAAAATGGAGAAAAGATCATGTTCACCCAGAGCGAGATATCACTCCGAGACTCTCATGGGGGCTCTTTATAATAGCTGTTGCTCCATGGCTGAGCCACAGTCACACTTTTAGTTTTATTAACACTGCTCATATTCTGAATGGGGTTGAAACAAGGGCCAAATTCAATCGAGCAATGGAGACCAACACTCTGACTGTGCATGAGAGACACACAGAGAGCGGCATTGTAAGCAGAGTCTCTCTTCCAAATCCCAGACCAGCTTTCTGCTGCCAATTCACTCATGCAAATCATCAATAATGTTTCTATCTGCTGTGATTTAGAATTACATAATTATTTTGGGAGCAATGCATTCGACATTGTCTCCAGCAGCTAATTATGAAATAGGAATAAAAAGGCTTTTACATGTGCTTCATTGCATAGAAATGGGAAATTACTTTTACATAAATCAGGACGGAAATGTTTCAAAGTACTTTGTTTAGGCTGAGAAATCGTCGCAGCACCTGAGATAATAAGCATTTGATTATTAGTGTTCGTGGAAGATTAGAAAAACAGAAAGTCCCACATTGAGCTCGGCGTGAAGTTAATGGGTTGGTAGCAAATGAAAACAGGGGAATTTATCATCCTGTTTGTTCTTGGTGTAAAAAAAGCCGGTTAACACTTTCAACCACACAGGTGATGGACGTCTGCAGTTTGGCAGGATGGGGTGATAGCGAGGAACATCGCTCCTAATCTGCCAAGCAACCGGACATCTCTTTGGTATTAAGAATAACAAATGTAACGGCTTCACGGATTAAAAATTCAAAAAAGTTGAAACCCCATCAATGCTAACTTTTTGACAAGGAATGCATCAGCAGACCTTTTGTGTTTTGGGGAGCTTTATTTTCAAACCAGTCACGATCTGACACTTAAATCACAAGCCGTCACATTTCCCGGGTGCTCCGTCTCTGTCAAACAGAGTCCAAATACATCTGAGGTTAGACAAGATTAAGTTGTTGCCAAAGCTGAGCAGCACTTAAACTGGAGTTTAAGGTCACAGCAGGAACTGAATCTTACTCTGAGACTTCATATGTGCCAAAAAGACAAGTTAATTTTTAGTCTAATGCACCTAAAAACCCCTATCTTTACCCTCATTTGACCCAAACTGCAGACACATATTGCATATGAACCCAAAAGCCCTCAAAGGAGCTCTCTGGCTCAGTTTATGTGTCTATTATTATAGCATTCAAGCACCAGTTGGTTTCCTCCTCTGTGGATGTGTCACAATCTCTCCCTCCTTTTTAAATCCTTCCCCTCCATTCTTCCTTCATGGCACAAAAAAGGTGTATAGCAGACCATCCGAGCGGCAGAAAAAGAAAAACTTAATGTTTTCAGGAAGCTGATAATGCCCCAGCCATACCCAATGTGCCATGAGCTAATAGCTGGTGCTGCGTTAGAGCAGGCAGGGCAATCTGCCGTCGGGCCCAACGTGAGCAGACTTGTGAGCAGCGGGGCTCGGATGGTGTTTAATGGCCAAGCTTGGCTGCAGAGTCAGTCGGGACTGTGAGACAAGTCCCTCTGGTTATGGATTAATATTCTAATAGTCTGTCCTGGGGGATAACAGCAGAGCTGAACTCTGAGGAAACACACCACATTGTTATTATGGAGGTGCAATGGTCATTATTTTTGTTTATATATGTGGTTTCTGTTTAACCTCCTGAAAACCAGGATGTTTTTTTCCCCCCTAAGTTTTCTCTCCTGTACACTAAAGTGCTGCAGGGATGATGTATTTTTGTAGGCCATCCCTGGTGTTAGCATCGCCAAGGGTCCCTTGACAGAAAGCCAGTGGAAATTTTTCTCTTTTGCTTTGGGATTATTGCAGAAAATGTGCTTGAAAAACAACTTGTGAAGGCAGATTAAGGAGTAGGTTGGTTTATAATGTTCAGCTAGACGACATTTAAGGTCCCTGACAACCCACATAGTGTCATTTAGCCAAATGTTAGCCTTCACACTGAGCATGTTCTATATGAAGTCCTTAACTTTATAATCATGTGCAAATAAGATTGATCTCATCTCGTGCAAATAATTGAGTCTTTTGTGCCATCATTTACATTTCTCTAACCTAAAAAAACAATCATTCAGGACTCAGCAGCTCTGCACAAAACAGTTTTCATAACATTTTTTTTTTTTTTGCTCATACGTTCAAAAGGTTTTCAGTTCATGGAGAGAGGAAAGTGTTTGTGTTATAAAACCACGTCCACAGGGACGTTTTGTTCCTTAGTTCTGTCTGAAAATGATACTGATGTGGAAAAACAAAACAAGGCATCTTTTTTAAATCAGAATTTATCATTCCTATTATTTTTCTTATGAGTATATTTTGAGATTTTGGCCACCAGGCTTCCCATCTTGTTTTGGGTTATAAAACACATAAGTGTGGTCCTGGAGGAGGAGTAAATAGCTGTGGGCTTCTAGATATCAGCGAGTCCTCCCTGCAATCACGGATGTGCAGACAGCAATCATTTTTACATCTGTTTTTTAAAGTACTTAAAGTAATCTAAATCTGCTGATTATGAGGCAGAAACGGCAGCTTCCGTGCTGATTTATGGATGTTTTTTCTTGATGGAAACTGAGATGACACTATCGCAGCAAAAGCCACAGATAACAACAGTATTTCTATGATTTTTGTATGTTTTGATTTGAATGATACGAGGACTTTTCAGTGTTGTCTGGTGATTCAATACTGATCAAATTGTCAGTATTTGTCGTGTTTTTGACTGTGCTATGATTACCATTTTAACATGCTAGTGATTACCCAACCGCCAGACTGACATTATTATTGTCAGAATCAGATTTAAAAGGGACTGAATTGCATTATGGCACAAAGGGAGTCGACAATACCGAAGAAAAAAAGGAAACTTTCAGATTTTCTTGCAACTTGAGAAGGTGCAAACATTAAAAAGTAGGTGGAAAACAAACTTCCTCCTCTGAGAAATCAAAAAAAACACCATAAAAACATGTTTAAAAATCAGTCGGGTTTGTTTGAAAATGAGGGCGCTAAAAAGAATTGGCATGATTAAAAATAATTCCTCGGAAAAAAAACCCCAACAGTTTTCACTGAGCGCTGAAAGAGAAAATCGCTCCCTTGTTGTGACAGCTCGTCACGCCGAGGTTACATCCCATGTGCTACGTGTTACGTCGTAGGTTTATAGTTATTTCTGCAGACAGCCAGAGGTGAAGGAAGTGACCTGAAATCCATTTGCAGTTAAAAATTCATAAACAAGATGTGACTTTCATTTCAGAGAAAATGTGAAGACAGAGAAGTTCCAGCGGCTGGGAACAGATGTCATCATGGCCCTGCATCCGCTAATGAACACCTGCCATCCATGTGGCACAATCGCGAGAGGCTAATGGGGGTCATGGGTCAAAGAACCGGTCCCTGGATGGTCTACAATCTTTTGTTGATGCTTGACCTCTCTGCAAACTCTTCATGAAAGCCAGTCGAGAAAAAAAGAACTCGCTTTAATCTCTGCAAATCTTCCACCCGTCGCAGTTCAAGTTCCTTCCAAGAAAAGAGTTGTTTGGGTGTTTTTGATCTATTTCCTCCCTATAATGTAAATCTGTGCTTTGAAAACAATACTTACAGAGAGTCTCAAAGCTCAAATTTCAGCAAAAAAATAAAGCATTTCCAGGTGCAGAGAAGATTGCAACTTTCAAACTGCTTCACTGTAGCTCAGAGAGTCCAGACAGACGACAGTACATGTTGAAAAAACAGACTCTCACGAAACCTTTTCGCTTGTACTTTTAAAGTAACTTTTTTACAGATTTGCCATAAAGGAACCTTAATTATGCACAAAGCCTTTCTGTCCAAATATACATCAAAAGAAGACATAAAAGAGAATCAAAAGCACCTAATTGATATTTAATCAGCATTGCCTAGTTTGTCAGTTTGATCTCAGTTCTTTAGGCCTTTTGAGTTGTGCTGCTGTAGCCAATCAGAGCAGCAAATTATGCGACATGTGACTTGAAATCTGGACCTGTATCAAACCCATCAGCCCCTCTTATATAAACAGCCTGGATTGGCCCGACACTGGCCTGGATGGTTGTATCTCTCTCTGGACGGGAGGGCGACCAGATCCATCTGCCAGAACAAACTAAAGGATGAGTTCAGCTGATCCGTCCGATTCCAAGGCTGCGATACTGAAGCTGCAGGTCCTGAATAAACGATGTGCAGTAAAGAGTTGGAGTCTGACTTTCAACCAGGGTCCAATCTTTAAGATGGAGTAAAATTAGAAATGGAATTATTAAAAAAAGGTTGGTAAAAGTGTGTCGGAGGAATTGCAGCTGCATATGAGCTTTAAGATAAAAAAAGCAGAAGGTTAATGGATCGATCCGGAGAAGATTCATCCACTGCAGCAGGTTTTATTTTAATCTCCTGACTATCTGACAGCTAAAATCCAGATGGAAGAAGTGAAAAGATCGACTTTAGCTTGAATGCACCACCTTCACAAATCCAGAAACTGCTTTCAAACTCTGAATTTTGGTTGAGTCTCACGGACGGAATCAGATTTTATCCAGAAAAAAATAAAGTATTTTCTGTTGAACGAACTCTTTAAAATCACATCAGGATCTTCAGATTGTGTCATAAAGTCACTGCAGATAAAAACTCCAAAAAGGTGATTTTTGTGTGAAGTCTTTCACAAGCAGAAGCAAGCACGTTATGATTTTTTTGTTGTTTTTTTTCTGTGTCTTTTGCCCCGAGTTTTGCCTCTCAGGCGATATACCGACTTCTTTACTTTTTGTTGGGTCTGTATGCAGCCTGAAAGAAGGGCTGCAGGCGCTACCTACGGCTAAAAATAAACGTACCTCTACCTCTTCTGCACATTTTTTGGGTTAAAAAACACCATTTACTTTCATCTTTCTCCCAAATGACGTTAGAAGATAACATGATAACACAGTGACGCCCAGTTTTTCCCAAAAGTCTGTCTCACATATTCCTACTCAAGTAAACCTCCAACTGTGTTCATTTTATTTGAATTTGACGTGACTGGAGATTATTACAACTTTAAATACAGGTAGATTTCACAATTTTTAAGTCTATTTCAAGTTTTACCTCGTGTGGGAGGGGCTAGATGTTATAAACAAACTATGGCTTCTTATTTCTTTGAGAATTTCATACTATTTCACTATTTTTTTAGCTAACGTTAATTGGAGTTGTTTATCTGTTGCATGTAGCTAACTATTGCAGTCAGTTACCATTATCTTTAGCCAATTACTTCTCTAATTTATCTCTTTTAGCTCTTTCAGCTATTTATCCGTTACTTTAAGCTAAGTTTTCTTTGCTTCTTTCAGCTAATTTCCAGACTTTGTTGTTTGTTCACTTGCTAATTACTTTCCCCACCTCAGTGCAGCACACAGTGTTCAGGTGGTTCATCTCACTCAATATCTGGATATTAAACTTTTTGGCAAAAATCATAATTTCTATTTTTTCCTTTCTCAAATTAGTTGAGCAACTTCATATTTCCCATGTAGCATTCCCCTGATGGGCATCATGGTTTAATAATCAGATCTCTATCAAATAAACCAAATGCATTTATAGAGTTGGTGCATCAATAATAAAGCAATTTGCAAAGTATTCGTGTTCCTTGTTTTTTTCTGACTTTATCTGAAACCAAACCTTGGTTTCATGAATCAATAATCGCTGCTGTAATACTCTTGAGAAAGGCGCTAAACTCTTAAATGCTCATGCTGCTGCTCAGTCGCTAATCTTACACTGTTTATATCTTTGTGTGTTAATTTATACAAGGAGAGAATCCATAATGCAAATGTAAATTCTGTCACTGCCAATGTAAAGAGACGTCGGCAACAGAAGGAGCCACAACGCGACTGTTAGTCTAAAACACAAGGAGCTGGAGTGCATATTTTCAGTCTCACCCTAATGTGTGTCCACCCACACACACACAGCAAGAGAGAGGGTGCAATAATTAAAACAAACGACGTATGATAGATCACCCTTTTTGTTACGTCTTATTATTCACGTCTTAAACCAGAGCAGCAACAAGCTCGCTCACTCGCTCGCTCTCTCCTCCTCTATCCGTCTCCTCTCACTCCTCTCAGTCTCAGTTTGTTATTGACCCAGTTTCGCGGCGGCTGTGATGTCTCGCTGCCTGTCATCTTCAGATGGGGGGGGGGGGGGGGGGGGGGGGGGGGTGGGGGGGCAAAAAAAATAACGGGGGGGAAAAAAAAGTTGTTTTAAAAAAAAAGGA
>JAQMCX010000041.1:10745770-10769330 GCA_029814765.1 Acanthurus leucopareius | reverse complement strand
CCCCCCCCCCCCCCCCCCCCCCCCCCCCCCCCCCCCCCCCCCCCCCCCCCCCCCCCCCCCCCCCGCGGTTGGGTGGCAAAAAAAATGACGTGGCGGAAAGAAAAGTTCTGTTCTATAAGGAGAGCGGGGCAGAGATTTTTTTTTAAGTGACAGCGGCAGCGGCGACGGCGGCGTGCTTCCTTCTGCAGAATCTTTTGATTCGAGCGGTAATGAGTTCAGAGCCAAAGGCTGCAATCCCGTTCCAGAAATGGTTGCCACCCATCTCCCCCCCACTCTCTCTCTCTGCCCTCAGTTGTTTCTCATAAACTGCCATTTACAGAAGTGAAATGCCAGCATCTGCTCTCTCCTCAACCATCCGCCACACTTATCTTTTTCATTTCACATCTGCAAACAAGGAAGGGTGAATGGGCGATGTCAGAAAGCGGATGAACATTCGGAACAGAGAATTAAATCTATCTATAGAGTGCAAGAGACCCGGGAAGACCAGAGAGAGAGAGAGCAAGACCCTCTTTGATAGAAGGAAGAAAAAGAGGATGTGTATCATAGCAACTGGTGTCACCATCCTGCTTCAGGCTACACGAAAATGTTGTTATTGGCAATTCTTCACAAAACACAGCATCACAGATCTCGTTATGATATTTTACCGACGAGTTTAGCACAAAGCGATGTCACATGCATGAGTTCAGTGTATTTCAGAGGTACGATTCGATATGAAACACAACCTGATACCTTTTTTCTTCGACGTAGCACAGTTAAGCTCATTGTAGCTCCTTTTAAAAAAGACTGCTGCACAAGTTAACCAACCTGAACCAGATGAGTCTTTACACAACTTCACGTTTCATTGTTTTAATGCATTAAGTTTCTCTCTGAGAGTGTGCTGCAATATGCATTTAAGTGGAAGGAGGGAAGGAGCAGGCATAGCTAAAGTGGTGCATTAGCCAGTGAGCTAACATCACTAATGAAAGAAATGAAGTCCAGGTGGCAAATTTTGCAGGAAAAATCATGTTCAGTCACATCAGATTTGAACCATCCAGTGTCCTAGAAGCTACATCTATTGAGGAAGCAGTACACTGAAGCAGGAGGCACTGAAGCTGCTTAAATGTAGGAGACCAGAGTTCATGAGGACGGTTTTGTTGGTTTGTTTCCTTATAAACATGCATTAAAACTGGCAGCATTTAGCAAAAATTCAATAAAAACCCTTCAGCATATTGCAATTTTGAGTGGTCAAGATGCAAACTACCATCTTTTATCTTATTTTAAGTCTGGGGTGCTCTTCCCTGGGGTGTCATTGAGGAGACGAGTTGCAGCAAGAACCACTGCAGTTTGCAGTTTTGGTGAAGCTAACATCACGGAGAGCAGGTACCATGAGGAGAGGAAGCAGGTTTTGCTTCAGTTGCTTTCAGCTTGAGCAGAAGTTGTTTGCTGCTGAACTCTAACTGTACCTGAGCTATTGTGTTGCTTGTCTGAGTTTTAAATTTTTTATATTCTACAATAACTGCGGATATTGAATGTAACCCAGGTTTTGCAGAATCATCCAATATCAATGTTCTCTCATGCCAAGAAGGTTCAATCCTGAAGACCGGAGCAGAGACCAGGTTTGGTGTCTGCTCTACTCCTGGACAGGACGTTAAAACAGGTCAGAAAACAGCACAAAGAGCTGCAGAATTTCTTTTAAAACATACCTGACAGAAAATTAGTGTTTTTATATTACTTGTATTGTACATCCTCTTAATTTCAAAGCCTAAGAACATACATAAAGACTGCATGCTAAAAGTAAAACGTGACTGATAGACAGCACGGCGACAGGATTATTGATGGCTTTAATCTTTATGGTAGGAGTGAAGTGAAATATAAATGAAGAATTAACACAATTTTTTAAAACAGCTTATTAAAATAACAGTAATGATGTTTTTAAGAAGCTGAACGATAAGCAATTCCTGCAAATTCATTCCCGTTTAAAAACTGAACTTGCATCCTAAAAAAGGTAAATTCTGATTCATTGCAGTAAAGGAAAAGGTAGAAAGAAAACAGGTGAGAGGAAGTGAACATGAGGTCACGCAGGACTCAACGAACAAACACAAAAAAACACAGTGCATGTCTAATTCTAGTGGAAACGAAGCCCCTCACTATTTTAAAAACCTCTGCACGCTTTTGCAGCAATTATTATCTGTTTATGATTCCCTCAGAGAAGCGGACCAATTTCACAGCAAGTGGGGTTTTTTTTTAAAGAGTAAAGCAAGCCAGCCAAACATTATTTATTTAATGACAATCCCCCTCGCTTTCAGCAGATGCCAAAGTGGCCCCCTGCCGTCATTTTGACGCCGCAGTTTGTTGTTGACCATTTTCCTCTCGGCCCCTCGCGAGGATTTAGTCACTTTTAAGTCATTAATTCAGCCGAGGATGTCAGGGAAATCTGTCACATCCGTCCCTTGTTTTCTAATCTGATGAAGATGCGGCTTTTCAACGACGGCTTGGCGGAAACCATCCAGCATAATTTCATTTTAAGACTCATCCTATTCTTGAAATTAGTTTTTTTCTCAATAAGATATTCTGCGCTGGCTCTCATAGGCGCTCAAATAAATATAATTAACGTCATTTTTATTTCTTTGAGAAGCTGCCAGTCGGCGTGATCCATGATAAGGGAGGAAGTCACGTAAAGTTCAGCCTTTTAGCTACTCTGAACCCACAGTTGTGTGTGTGTGTGTGGAAAGTGTGCGTGGTGTGTTTGTGGGTTGTGTTTTTTCTGATGCATCCGGCTCTGAACTGTCATTTACAATGTTGCTGCTCTCACTGCAGGCGCCTATCGACGGCGGCGGCGGGCGAATCAGCTATCACACTCCGCGGCAAACACGACTCTCTGTCAGCCCATCCCCTCTAAAGTTTATCTCCACTGTCAGGGCGTTTGCTTGTTTAATCATAACTGTCTCCCCGTCCGCAGTAATTGTTTCCACCCAGGAGGGGGGGGGGGGGTTTCAGAGGTTTAGGAAATTGGCTTTTTATGCTGCATTAGTTCTCTTGCCATTTATTTGTCTCTCTCCATTTCTGTTTCTTCCCCTCGCTTCGGTTTTGATATGGTTATCTCTCCCAATTCACTCTAATTCACGTCCCCCTCCATCAAAGGCCCCTCCTCACCCACTTTGTCCTGTCTCCTGTCCTCTCATTTTTTATCCGCCGTCTAATCAGCTGCATTTATTTCGCAAACAGCTTGTCTCCCTGTTTGTATTAATGAACAGGATCCCTCAGTTTCCTTCCTAGAAGCAATAGGAGTTTTATTAGCAGGGCAACGACCCGACAATCCCTCTTGGTCCTAAACAGAGGTGATGTCTTCGAGTTGAGACGAGACAAAAAAAAAGGACAGAGAGCTGCAGATGAGTTAAAAGTAACCTCAGAGTCATTGAAGACATTTTTTCCAGTGAGGAAAGTATAATTGTCTACTGACAATAAATTATTAGTGACACCACTACCGGTTGCCATCATCATCAATAATTTAGCTACTTATTCTTCACAAGGTCTGAACTGAATGTCAGTTTTTTGCAGATTTAAAGCATAAACTGAAGTTTTTCGATAAAGTTTTGAATGTTTGTCGGCTTAGTTCATGACAATGTGGACGCAAGGTGAAAAAAAAGGGAAAATTTTTGCCTTCAGTTAAAGCTTGACCACGTCAAAGTGAGGAATAATCCTCTTTGCAACCCTCTAAATGAATAAAAAACACTTAGCTTCTGTCTTCTCTCAGCCTTTCTTGGAGGTGCAGGCCAACTCATCCAACAATCAATACTTATGGCCCTGTGATACATGCAGAACATTTGCGATCCATAGCTTTAATCTAATCAGTGCAGTCTTGTCTCTTGCAAAGACATTTTGCATTTCCTGTGCCATGTGAGAAAGTCTCTTTGACCTGTGCTCCTCTTTGTACAATAACACAGAAAACAGAACATTTTTGATGCAAATTTAGCTTGAAAACAATTTAAACCGAAAGCTTCACTGATGATTCATATCAGTAATATTCAACCAGGTACGACCACTACATGTGGTGTTGAAACAGAGTGTAAAGGCCCTAAAACTATGAATTATCAAGACCCCGGGCCCTGGACATGAACTTTCCATGAACCCCTGACAACATGCAAATACACACACTGCACTGTCCCCCCCAAGCACACAGTTTGGTCACACAGCACAACCACACACTCAGATATCAGCATATGCATTACATAATTAAGTTTAGATCACAACATGAGAAGTTATGATATTTAAAGCGTTTTGTTGTATTCATGCCATGCACAGGCACAAACAGCAGCCACAGGCCCACATCCAAAGAGTCAAAACACACCTTAGTTTGAATAAAACCAGCAGCAACAAACAGTAGAAGATCCATAAATGGTCATCAGATGTAGTGAAGAACCGCAGCGCAGCTTTAAAAAAGTGACAAATGTCTTACCTGTTTGTGCAGGTGCTTTTTTCTGGCCTTTTTTTGTAAGAAAAGTCCTGGATCAAGTCATGAAAGTCCAACTTTGGGAAAAGCTCCGATGACTGACAGCATGCTCACGTGTTTCTGTGTCCTTCTGGTCCTCAATTCGTTTTTAATCCTTAAGAGTTTTGAACAGGTGCGTCAGGTACAGTTTTAACGCAAAGTTTATGATGGGAAATGTTGATTGTAATCAGTTACTTTGCTGATGCGCTCTCCAGCATGAACAGATCTCCAAACATGTCAATCGACACACTGAATGTTTCCATTTGAAATTTGCTTTTTCCAACAAATAAAACTGAAGCATCATCTGCGAATCTTGTTCACCTTTTTCTGTTGCGCTGCAGGTCGCGTTTGAATGATTAAAACACACCTCGCGCAGCAAAGGCCTCCAGCATAAAAGTCTGCAAAACGATCTTTTTGCGCTGACTCAAAATCACGCAAATACCTGCGCTGCTGTCGTGACGTGCACCTGTTCTTTGGAAATCCTGATATTTGTTGTTATTTTTGCATCTTTCTTTCTTTTAGTTTCACGCATTGCAGACGTGCTAACAACACGTTTATCCTGACTTCACCGCAAAACTGATGGTTTGACGTATGTCCATCATTAGGACACGGACGTCACATCATGTGATTTTTTTTTGGGAGGGAAATTAAAAAAAAATTCAAGCAGTTTCATGACCACAGCACACTGCAAGTTCAAAACCACTTTTATGTTGAATTTTTAAAAATAAAAATAATTTAAACATAAAAATTAGGCTTAATTCTTAAAGTCAAGAGTCCCTATTGGCCAGGACCCTGCGCACGTGCCCACATTGCCGCCTGCGTTGCCAGACCATCTTAATGAACCGGATGTGCAGAATTTGAGTGTTTAACTTTTAATTCTCAAACTTTTACATTCATCTTTACTTGTATACATTTAATGTAAGTTTTAAAAAAATACTCAGGCCAAGTTTTTCAGGGGCTTTTATGACCAGAAACAGTAACTTCGGTCAATTATTGTCAGATTTTTATGCGGCTCATGAAGGTCATCTGGATAAAGCTCCTGTGGATGCATCAAAATCAAAAAAGCCTTTTGAAATTTACATGCAGCTTCTGTCTCTTCTTTTATATTTCCTGTAACATCCAAGTTTTAAAGACACACTTCTTGCCCTTCAGCTCCGGCTCTCTCTGGATTCAGCTGAAGGCCCTTTTTTTTTTTTTTTTACTTGCCTGTAAGTTGAAAAGGAAAAGAAACCTCCGGCTCAAAACGCTCTTAACTTACACACTTTTTGGGTATATTTTTTTAATCAAATCCTGGCTTACTGTCGCATCCTAAAAGCTGAAAAAAACCCCTTGACTGAACAGTTTCATTTATTTCTCTGCTTTGCTGAATTATAGAACATCATATGCTACAATTCCTTCCCCCTGTACATCCTCTTTTCACCCCAGTTTTCATGCTTCTGGCGTTTTTAAATCGTTTATTAGACTTCAGCGGAGGAAGCCGTGACCCTTTAAAGCTGCCTTCAAGATTAGAATTACTCAGATGATTGACAGATGCCAGGCTCCATTTATTTAGCCATTTTTATTCCCAGAGGAAAACATAATCTCTTGCAAACTCATACTTCCTCTAAAAATATGTACACATGATAATTAGCAGAGCAATGCTTGCGTTTTTTCTTTTTCTTTTTTTTTGTTTTTGTTACAGCATGTCATGTCCTGCCAATCAACAGGGTGCACTTGTTCACTTCTCAGGCATTTTGTACATTTCCGTGCACGCAAACATCCATGAAAAAGAAAGCTTGAATAAAAATTATGTTCCAGGGGAAAAACTCTCATCCAGTGAGCGATGCGTCTGCTTTTGAACCCTTTAAACCGAAGCTTGTCTGCATTTTTTTTGTTTTGTTTTGTTTTGTTGGCGCAGCCTCCCTCAGTTTCTTCTCTTTGTGATGCTGTTTGCTTTCTGCTATTTAAAATTAACACATTTACTGAATAGGCTTTGAATTCTTGCTGATGCATGATGGGAGAAAAGTCAAGGGGCAAAAATCTTGAAAAGGTCCAGTGTGTATCTGGTGTCTACTCGATGAATATGACTGAAGTGAAGTATAATATTTATTGGTAAGTTTTCATGTGTTTAATCACCTTAAATAACAAATTTTTATATTTGCATTTAAACCTTTGTACATAAAGAGGAAGACGGTCCCCTTTCAGTCAGTCAGACATGTTGCTTATGTGTTTCTACAGCAGCCCAGAAGGGACAAACCAAACACTGGTCTTAAAAATGGCGCTTTTTAAAGTGTGTTTGGTTTCCCCTACAAGCTTTGAGAGGTAGAGTGTGTAGATAGATAGATAGATAGATAGATAGATAGATAGATAGATAGATAGATAGATAGATAGATAGATAGATACTTTATTGATCTCCAAGAGAAATTCACATTTCCAGCAGCTTGACAAGCATGGAAGCATAGGAGGCATTCAAGGATCAGAAAAAATGGAGTAACTAAAAAGAATAGTATAATAAAAAGGGATACAAGGTGCTAAACTATAGAATATAAGAGAGATAAAAGTACAATATATAATCTGACACTTTCAATCTACAGTGCAGTTGTGCAAAATGACAGTGTGTAACATACAGTTGTGCAGCAGGCAGAAGGGTAGAAGGATACTCCGTCTAGATGCCACTCAATCATCCTCCACACACACACACACTGGACCTTTAGGTGTAAACTAGGTCAGCCATTTTTGATCCTCCCCTGATGTACACAGTCAAGGCTCAAAGGTGAGCTGCAGGATTTGAAATTACTGCAGAGCTCAGCGCTCTCTGGACTGAGGGGACCAGCGGTGACCTCTGACCCTGCAATGATGCTTCTTCTGTTTCAAATTGACCCTCAAGGTCGGACTAGAAAGTCTACGTTACCATCTCTGTGTGCTTTGTTCTTAGCTTTGGGTCCTGCAGCTGGTAAGGACTCTTTTTGGGGAAATAAGTGATAATTCAGACTAAATTAAGCCAAAAGTTTAACATCTGAACTATTTAATGGAATCAAACTTAAACACCTGGCACTGACTTTATTCTAATTTGTGGTTTGTAGCCTTGAAGTGTACTAAAATTACCTTTCTGTGTGAATCAAGCTTAATACCTATTGTAGAAAACTCGTCTTGGGTATTTATCAGGTTCAATTAAGATCTCAGAGGAGGTGAAACACAATGGTTGAGTGTTGTATAATACAGTTCAGATAAATTTGCAAAATGTTCTCACAGAAAAGTCCTCCTCATGAACTTTTTTTTCATTCTGCACCCTTAAATAACAGCCCTATTTAAAAAAAAAAAAAATTAGTATGAAATATATTCATATATATTTTGTAAAGCCCTGCAGCAGCATTTAGTAACACACTTAAAGCAGTGTGTCCTTTAAAAGGAAAACACACATTGTTGAATTTAAACACAAAGAACTTAATTCATGAGAAAAACTTGTTTCCCTCCACCAGGGTTCATGGAAAAATACCAGAATGATGATTTCAACTGCGTTATTCAAAGAACGCCACATTCACTCGCACATGTTCTTGCCTTGCTTCACCTGAGCCTTTGAAAGTGCAGACATAACACTTCCACCGCGGGAATCGTACACAACCTTGTGAATAAGGTGCCTGTTATTCAGCATGTAATTGCGATGGTTCAGCTCGGCGAGGAGGCCGACTTCTTCGCACCTACATGCAGAAAAGGATTGTGCACCGTCGCAGGACCACATGCATGTGCAACGACCCCTCCTTCCTCTTTCTTCTTCTTCTCTTCTGCCCACGTGTCCACGACTTTTATTAGATTTGAGAAAAAAAAAAGAAAAAACGGGGTGAGAGACAAATGGAGGCTGAGGATATGAAATATTAATGCTCAGTATGTCCAGGCCCCCTCGTTTCTCCTTCCCTCGTCCTCCTCTCTTCCTTTCTCCCTCATCCCCAGTGAGCCCTCTCTCTTTTCCATCTCATTGTATTGTACGGCGGCACGATTGTGCCAAACTCCCCTCCGGCCTTTTCAGCGCCTATAAGGTGGAGAAATTAGTCACCAAGGTACATCAAACTCTTATAATTACTTTTTAAGGGCAAAATAGGGGTCATTCATTGGCAAGTCTCTGGCTGGCACCGTTTGGGCTGTTTGACTCTTTTCCTATTGTCACACCCGGATAAATCGGTTTAATGTGGTGGAATCAAACAGCAGCCTGTCCACCGAGACAGAAAACTGTCTCCCTTCTCAAGATACAATTGAGCCCACCCCCCCAACCCTTCCTATGAGGATGATTTCTATTTATACTGCAGAAAAATGAGCAGTCACACAACACATTTGTATCACCCGGCATCCCCTGAGTATTTCAGCGCAGTGGTGATAAGGCCTCGTTTTTTTGTTATGCTGCTAACTAGTAAGTGAAAGGAAAAAGAATATTAAAAGTGCTCACTTGCTGTGGGAGGTTAACATCTGAAAAGCAGCACTCTTATTTCTCTTAATGTAATGTGATTTATTGGTGGAACAAAAAAAAATAGTGAGTTTTTTTATTTTTACTACTTTGAATCCAATAGCTGCTTATTGACCAGCTGTCAGTCTGACTGAAACCTGAAAAATAGCATCCTTGACAACCTTGCAATTATCGCTGCACAAAACAAAATGATTGCTGCCTGTGATACATTTCAAGAGTTGTAAAATCATGTGTCAGAATTGTTTTAAACCTTTGTGTGGTGCTCTGACGTCTGAAAAGATGTGAAACTCATCTGCGTATCCATTCAAACTTGCCTAAAGTAATAGACCACCATCAGATTTTAGCATCAGTGCCTGTTTAGCTGCAACTAAACTGTGCTGAAATACTCAAAAAACACAGACAGGAAGAGCTTAAGCCTCATGAAGCCAAGAGGGACACTGCTACTTTGAATCTCTGTTTGTGTGATCAAGGCTTTAGTATCTCCAACCAACCATGATTGTGGTTTTTTAAGGCTGGATGAAGGTAAAGCAGCATTTTGAGCTACATGCTAACATGTCAGTGTTGACTTAGCACAGTTTCCCGGGTGTAAGTCAGGTGTTTGACACATCCATCCACTCAATCTCCACCTTATGCTGACAGACAGAAGTGCCCTATACAAAGTCAGCTGACTACCTTCACTGTTACTGTAATAATTGCTAATAATAATAATAACCTTGAACACAATTAGCTGCTTGTACTGATGAACTCTGGAGCCATTTTTCCAGTGTGTTTAGACAGTGTCATTTCTTCCATGTTAGCCATGTTTTTTTGAAGTGTTAGCATGCAAAACATGAGCTAATTTACATTTGGCACAAAGCACAGCTGAGGCTGATGGGAACTTGTTTTACATTTACATGATTATACACTTAACTAATAGACAAATTGAAATGTTGGAGCCATATGTAAAATTTAATTACCAAAATAAATACAGTTAATTTCTACAGGGACCAAGAATGTTTGCTGGATTTTATGATCATCTAGTAATTGAGATCATGCAGTTTGAAGCAAATTAATGGACCAATCAGCCAAATAATTTACACATGTGCATGACTGAAAAACAGCAGCAAACCAGACATGTCATTCTTTATTAAAGCTGCTATCATAATACCTTTTTTTGCAGGACACAGCACCTCTCAGTCAGACTTGGCGCTCTCGGACAGCAGGATCACATGGTGACGGGGTTTCTGACTGTCATTCCCCTCAATACTGCTGCTTCAGTAGTAGCTAAAAATATATTCACTCATGCATCAACCATCCACAATTCAAAGAAAAATCACTCTAATCGAATGCTTAAATTCAGGCCCACATCCATCTCCCCATCTGTCTGTTCCTCCACCTCCTCCTCCCTTTTTCCTCCATCCAGCATCCACATTGTGGTCTTTGATCATGGAGAGCTGCAGAAACTCTGAGCCGGGGGGTGGGGGGGTGGTTTGGGAAGCATGTGCTCTGTCTTCGGATGTGATGTTGTGCTTGTAAACACTCCCCCCCCCTGTTTGGGAGTTTGACGGCGAGCTAACCCCCCCGAGCAGTAAACGAATTCCCCCAACTCATCGAAACATCTCACTGAGATGATCGTATAAATCACCACTAATGATCAAAATGACAAGTTCTGAAAAAAAAACTTTATAATTTTGATTTTTAAGGAAACTTGTGGTGAGATTTTAAATCTTCTGGCAGTGTAGCACCGCATGTGAAAAGCTGTAGATGTAATTTAGTGCTTACTCATTACTTGAATACTTTATAAAGGCACTGTGGGAAATGAAACAGCAGAAGAAAAGTGATGTATTATGTTTGTTTCTTATCATCTGAAGAAAAAAAGTGATGTCAACCAGGATTATTCTGGATTTAAGAATACAGTTTTTAAACAGACAGCTGCGTTACAAACTGGAGACATAAAGTCTGAAAGACGAGGTTGGTTTATAAAGCAGACAGAGGGAGTCTTAGAGAATTAATTTTATGAAAAATGTGGGATTTGGCATTTTCGGAGTTTGACCCAAACAAGGTTGTTTTTCTTGTGAGACTTTATTGTGCTAATTAACTTGTGTTTTTGTTTGACAAAATCAAAAAAAGCACAAGCCACCGCCTGGAACAAGTCTGCAAAAACAACATTAAGCTAACTTTAAAAGAACAAAAAAATCCCTCAACCTAAATTCAAACTTGCTTTTCTCCACTGCAGTCCAGTTTGTGGCATTTTTTATCTTCTCATCCACAACTAAAGTGGAATATACTATCTGCATCGCTAAGCACAAGGGTAGATTATACCAAAGACACTGCCAAAAAGTTAAATTTTCTAACTAAATACTTACTTAAGACATTTATTTCTACAATAAAAATGTTTATTGAGCACATTCAACATAACTTTACTTAAAAAATATACAGGTTTTCTACTGTTCAAGTTGTTGCAACCTCCAAACAGAGCCTGGTCACTGATTAAGGGATGTAGTGAGGCACACCTGATTTCAGTTTCACCTGAGGAGCTGAAGCCCTGCAGCAACACTAAGAGCAAGAACACAAGAACAAGGGTTTGGGTGTATAATCATAAAATCTACTGTTAAAACAAAACAGAAAACTGCTGATATTTCCCACAGAAGAACATTTTCTTAAGAAATAAAGACTAAAATGATCATCATCTTCTTGTTCAACTTGTCAGTGAAGCTTTGGGATGTTTACTCCGTGAAATATTCAAACTCAACTCATGTTTTTAAGGGCTGCCCTGTTCCATCGAATAGAAATACTCTTAAACTCTTGTATTTTGCACACATTCCCCCAAAGTCAGCCTGTCATATTGGGTGTTTTTGGACACTTCAGAAACCTCACTGGAATTTTAAACTAAAGCAGCGAAGCAAAAGCACCAAAAATGTTGCTTTTATTTAACTTTTTACTTTTATTTACACTCTCCTTCCTGCATTCGAGATGCAAGTAACAGATTCAAAGGTGGAATCGCTACTGCAATTTAAAAATTTCACCCACAAGACTTGGCACAGATCACTTCGCGGCCCCCTAACGAGAGCAAAATTGAGTGATGTGTTTCTGTGTGGTTTCTTTAAACTATGGCCGCCTCATTTTCAAAACCAGACAGCGATGAAGTTATAACATCTGCTTTACAGGCATCTCATTTTACGCTCGGGTGGATACGAGAGGAAAAACAGCTCAGGAGCTGAAGAGCGTCGAGCCTGAGAGGGCGTTTGGATGATACAACGGATAAGCGTGGGTGAGACGAGGTCGCTGACCTCTGCGAGAGCTGTTATCTCGGAGACACTAGAAGAGGTAGAGGACGGTGGCCCGAGTTCACGTTCGGCTGGTAAGCTTCCTCCAAAAATTCGGCCGCCCTCCCTCCCTCCTCGGCTCCATCTGATCCCATCTTTATCCTCGTCCTCTGTGTGCCTCCTCTAACTCACTGCACCTTCTCTCTGAAGCCAAACCATAAGCCCAGATTGGATGGAGTGATATGAGTTGAATAAACCCCAGGAATTAATTTTTTTTTTCATCTTTTTCGAAACATTTCTCGGCTCTCACCCTCCCTTCCTTCTGGCGTCCTTGCTATCTCCCCCGTTTTCTCTCTCTTTCTCCTTGAGCAATTTGATCAGAACAGCTAAAAATAAGGTTTCTATAAAAGAATATTTAATCCGCCGAGCAAAAACACGGTGAAATTAGAAGCCTGGTCTCGCACATGAGACGGCACAGTGATCACGACGTGGCCTCCTCCTCTAAATTTTCCACCACTCTCTCTTTATTTTTGCTTCTGACTGGTAATGTCAGACCCACCTGTATTGATTGCCATGCAAAAGCAGATTTTCCCAAGCTGTATTGTTGGCTGCAAATTCAATATACTTTAGCCTCAACAAATCCAAACCCTGTGAGGAGCCACAGTCTGCCGGTGGGATCACAACCTGCCGGTGGAGTGTATTACTTTTCCGACAATGAGTTGAGATTTGATGAAAGATTTCTTTCTGACGTGGGAAGAAATTGCACTTCAACTAATATTAGTCCTCCGTCAACTTCCTCTTAACCAGGTGGGCTCCTGAGGGACGGGACACAGGTGAGGCCTGATGAAAGGGAAGTGGGATCCACTGTCTCCCCTGGGAAAGTTACATAAGGACTCGTGTCTCATCGATTGTGATGTTATTCTCGCTGCCGTCTGAGGAAACCACTGAAAACCTTTATGTGGAGATACTAAATAATCCATTTGTGTTTAAGGTTAGGATCATTAATTTTTCCTTTTGACTATGAGACTGTTGTATTATGTTTCACAAAGAATAAGTTCAAACAGGGATCAAAGTATGTAGCATCAGTGGTTTGATGTGTGATGTTAAAGTTTTGTTTCAGGCTGTCCGATAAAAACACAGATTTCTGCTTTTAGAAGCAAGTTTATAATATTAACAGACAGGTTTTTACCAAGAACTCTCACAGCAGAAACTATTTTATCTTTGGTCATAATATTCACAAGGTCAGCAATTGAAATATGGCCCTTGAATCCCCAGCATGGATGGTTAACAAGACAGTATTTGCCATCTTCACCATCAATGGGTTTATGTGCTAACTTTTGCTAGTTGGCATTAAAAATAAGGCACAGCTGAGGTTGATTGATTAAAATCTAGATTCAAAGGGAAAAGTTAAAGAATCTCAGCATCTTCAAGGATCAATTCATTCAATGGGAACATCAAAGTTTGCACCAAAATTCACTGAAATCCATGTGATGGTTAAGATATTTCACTCAAAAAACATAAATTTCTACATTTCAGTCTCTCCAGTTAACATTTCCTAAGAGGGGATTAGTTAAGTTAGTGGGGTTTGTCATCTTTGAACTATAATTTTCTTTATCCATTTCATATTTGATATATTTTACCAGACAAAATCAAGTTTTGGTTTGCTGGTTGCTTAAGATTCGTCATCTGGGCACCATAAATGATCCCTTTGGACTTCCTGGTATTCGATCCAACAGCTGCAGAGAAACACTGACTAAAAGCAAACAATCTCATGGTGGCAGAAGGGAAAGAGTACCACTAAAGGGCATCACCAAAGTCAAAAGGCTTCATCTTCTGGGAATTATGGATGCAAATTTCAGTGGCAATCCCATCAAAAGTTGCCAAGATGTCTCAGTCTAGACTAAAGCCTGGTAGATACCAACTGTTTAGCTGAGAGATCACCACCATTTCCAGAGCAAACACCAGTAGTATGGCTGAAAACTGAGCAATTCTCACAAAGTATGGTGCAAAACAACCAAAAACATTTTATTTTGTCAAGAATGCTCTGACTTTCAGAGAAAATATGAGCGAATACACAGGATGCAGGCAAAAATCAGGCAGAAAACAAAAGGTCGTGCAGCACTAAAAACCACATTAAACCTCTCCTGCAAAACACATACAACTGAGACAAGAAGCACATCTTGAGTGAGGAACACTAATCAAAAAAACATGAATTTTAAATCTCAAACCATATGCCTCATTCATAACTCATTGGTCTGTAACAAAACATGAAAAAAACACCCGAAACAATTGAAAGTCTTCAACTGTTCGAGGCAGAGAGGGACTTAGTTGCGAGAACACCAAAGCCTCAATGAAAATTCCGCTCTGAACAGCATTAAGCATTGAGCACAGTTCAGCTGTTCAGTCATCTTCGCTGCTAAGAAAGAAACACAGCAGTATATTTTTAGCTTATATTTTTTGCAAGCAAGCTAAGAAGGGAGCCTTTTGTTCACCGCCTAGCTTGAGGACACCTCTGTGTGGGTGCAGAGGACACACACCCACAGCAAACACACACAGAAAATTACAAAAAAGCAGATTCATACCCCTTTTTTAACAATGCAACACAACTAATTATAAGTTTTGATCAGCAAGCAAGGTCGTCTTGTGGATTGTGTGTGCTCAACTAAAAACTGCAGAAAAGTCTTTTTGTTCGTCAAACCTGCTAAAGCGAGAGCGTTAACAGCGTTGGGGTTTGTTTGAGCCCACTTATCAATGATAGAAAGGACACAGCTGCAGCTCTCTTGCACCTCATGTCATGTCTCGTCCTCCCATCGCCACGTCTGTGGAAAATGCACTCCACGCTTGTCGACCTCGGTCAGATTTTACGGCGATGAATAGGTTAAGTGCTGCAATAGAGGGGATGACATCAGTGCCCTCCTACTTACGACTGAGGCCATTTGGATTTATTCACTGGACACACTGGCACCAAAGGGACTTAATGAGGGCTTTGACATTTGTCCCCTCCTCTAATAATTATGCGGTTAGCGAATCTTTGGCCCGGCTATAACCTTTTTCTAATTAAACTGTATGCTGGACTGTCAATGGGGTTTGTACTGTATAATGTATCTGACCTTATGGGCAATCATTTTTACAGACAAACACTCAAAGTGGTGGTGGAAGTTCAAAGATGTTGTCATGCGATTTGGCACTTCTTCAGCTAAACATCTGTGACCGCAGGATTTCTGACACAATTGTGCTTTGCTAGATAGACAAACAGAAGTTCTGAAAGGACTTGAGAGCAATACAAACCACCTAAGCTGTCAAAAATAAGCAGTCTCGAGGCTCCATGTCAGGCAGCCCGCTACTTTGTGTAACAGCACAAACTGTCACTGTAATCGTATTTATCAGAATGTATCTGCATCAGTGTCCCCGAGACGAACTCCAACCCATTTATTTCCTTTTGGCAAACAAAGTTACCCCAAATCTGGAAGGGAGGACGAATTCCCGTGTGTCCTATCTATCAACGACTGACTCGTTTACCACTTCAAGCGAGGTAAAAAAAAAACAAAAAAAAAAAACGTGATGGAGCCGAGCACGAGGAACAGCACATACATCACAAGTTGCCGCCACTTAGAGCAAAACACACATGGCGCGGTGGGCTCGTTAACCTTTGGACGGGCGCGTGTGTACGTGTGTGTTAGTCGTCTGTCCTGCAGTGACAGATGAAGTTGAGGATGACAGAGTGTTCATGTCTCCTTCTCGTTCACATGCAGCCGCCCACGCATCACGCTGATGCAGGCGTACACAGACACACACACACCTCCGAATACCTGCACACACATTATTATGCAGATGCTTTCCAATACGGTTGCTGGTGATTTCAAATGGGAGCTACTGTAATGTTGTTTGCTTGCTTGCTCCTTTCATGCACACACGCACACACACACACGCACACACACACACAGCAGATCAATGGTAGGAAACAGAGCCCTCTCTTCCATCTGTCTCCAAATGCATTTGACAACAACATTTACCATAAAGCAGCTTGTGTGTGCACTTCATCACCCATACAGAATCTCTCTGTAAGAGAGACTGTCGGATTTATTCATGAGGAGCATTTTGCAGAACATCACAAAGTGCTCAAAAGGGAAGCCAAGGACACCATGGACGTCATTAACAGGCAGGAGCAACAGAAAAAAAACCCAACAACAACACAAATCGAAAGTCTGAAGTCAGAGTGTGTGTGTGTGTGTGTGCTGTTATGTGGGTGGCTGCATGCACTACAGCAGAGCTGTGTTTGTGTCTTTACCATTGTGCCTTGCTCCACTGTAAATCCACTCTAACATGCTTTTTCTTTTTTTTTATTTCCTCCCTCATCCTTTTCACTCAGACTAATGTACATAAACAACACAAGACAAACCACCAGAGATGCTGAAAGAAAATGGAAGCAGCGGTTCTGGTACTAATGTTGCCTGGCAACCAGACCAAGGTGATTTAGTAATTGAATGCATTCTCTGAATATTTGTCTTGAGAGTGGCGTGTCCAGTGCTGAAGTCGGGAAATGTCTGACAAAATGCGTTATGCACGACTGTTTGGGAGTTTTTGAAACGGTACAAGCTGAAAGAAACGGGCTCGTGGGTGGTGGACTGCAACTTCAAATCCACCGGCCGACAGTTTGGGCATATTCATGCTCGGAAAGTGAATGAGTAATGCACTCCTTTCTTTTAACAACCTCTGTGTGGGCGCCCCTTAACATGGCAATTAACCCCAGACACCTCCAACGGAGCCTGTGAATGGCCTGCAGCACAAATCTGTGCTTGTAATGGGCAGGACTCAGGTGTGAATGTGTGCAACTCTGAATGTAATCCAAGATCAGCAGTACCTGACAAAGAACGAACATCTTTATCAAAATGTTCCCTGGCAGGCTACAGAGGAAAGATGTATCTGTTGCTGCAAGTCTGCATCAAATCTGAGGTGGTTCATGAATGATTGAAAACATTTTCAAGTATATTAAATGTCTAAAAGTAACACGGGCAGAACCCTACAGAAGGAGTTGGCAGTATCATTAATGCACAGCGGTGCATTCATCTTGTATGCTGTCTTAAAATCTTAAAACCGCAGTCTGTCTTAAGGCCTGCTGGTCTGGAGGGATAATTTATTTAACATAACAAATTCCAGCAGCTATGGCCAAGAAAACCTTAGAAACCGAATTAAACATGAGAAGTATGAAATATAACCTAAATAAGCCAATACTGAGGTGACAGTGTTTCAATGAATTGCACCATCCTTCAATCATGAAGCAGGCCGTAATTCACTTTCTGTCTTAGTTTGTAGCTGCCCTTTAAGGTAAAGCTATAAATTGTATATTTTATATTTTTTCTTACCATTTTTTATTCGCCTTTAGAGCTGGTATGTGCTCTTGTACTTTACTTTTGCACAGTTTGCATCCTTTAATGCTACTTGTTGCAAAAATGTGATGGCATCTTTCATATTGTTCGAATGTCTAATTAAGTGTGTAACTTTTATGTGAAAGTCACAAAGGTAATACTGCAAAATTGGACCTACAGGTTTAAAATTTCAGTCAGTTAACTGTTAAAGCTGGAGATAGATATGGTTAAACACAGAGACAGAATATTAAAATGTGCATCTTGCTTCAAGTGATCAAGATCAATTAACAATCAAATAGCAAAAGTAAATAGAACAAATGGTCCATTTTATTTGAACAACATCCAGCTAATCCCTGCATGCACACCAAGATGTGGCTAATGATAGACAGCTAGCTAGGACCACACAGCATGGAAATTAGGCAACTTTGGCACCACTCATGGATGTATAGGATGAGCTGATGCTGCATTCCTAATGTAGCTCAGTGGTGCATGAAGCCAAAAATGACACTTCTCACCATGAAACAGCCTACGCAGATGAACCCATACTGTGTATGCTTTTTTGGCCCAAGTGCGAATGTTGGACACGCTAGTTATTAAAGATTCCCTTCACTCAAAAATGTGCTTTTCTTATGTTTATGTCCTCTGAAATGTCTGATCTCATCTATAATGTATTGCATTGTCACAGTTTTTCGCTAGAGAGGTGTTTTCAGATTCTGCTGAAGGGAGAGTCTGTGCACTTCCATAAAATCTTAGATTCAAACATATGCATGTTAGCCACATTTGGTACGCCCCAAATATGAAGGTCAGTCACTGGCAAAGAAATCTGAAAACCTTCAGTGCAGGATGGTCAGGTCGACACAGAAAGTAAGAGTTTGCATTAGCACAACTGCTCAAGGTGTGTTGGCCATAGCCAGGTACAAGCTAACAAGCTAACAAGCTAACAAACGGCATAAACCAATTAAAGATGCTAACTACTGATACATCTACTTGTAGCCCATTTGGTGCACAACATACTCATTATTTTAATCTTGGTCTGACTGAGGCTCAAACATATATGTCTGAATTTCTCTTATGTTTCCTCTAATGCTAATGTTAGCCAAATGATGTGCTTCTGCTCTGTCATTGATCAACTTCACTCAAGCAGTGAAGATGAGCAAAACACAAGGCTTGTACTTGATTATCTAAAATTCATAAAAGAACAGGAGCAAGTGTTCATTTACTACCAGCCCTTTTTCTTTATTTTCATTTTACTTTTTATGTAGGAACACAGTGTTATACAAACTATTTTTCATAGCACAGTATGTGTCCAGGGGGAACCTTTAACTTTATTTATTCAACTTATTTAACTTCATCAACCAGTGCTGGAGTGAGCTGTAATATGGAGAACAGGAAATAAAATGTGTGATTACAGTGTCTCAGACAGACAGGAGTGAGAACATAAAAACATAACTTACTTTTATGGTCTTTATTGAATATGACTCCATGCACAGTTCCGGTCTCTACCACCAGGTGCCACTGTTAACTCACAGCAGCCCTTCCCCCCCAAGTCTGGCAGTTCCCTCCCCCTCTTCCTTCTGTCTCTTTCCCTGCACTCTCTCCTCTATGCTTTCCCTTCTCTCTCTCTCTCTCTCTTCCTCTCTTTCCCTCCCTCCTTCTTCTCCTCTAAAACAAAGTAATTGCCTGCAGCACAGTTCAGAGTCTCCTACTCTGTCTGACGCAGTTCAGGTTCCAGCCAGTCAATCATTATTCTCCACCACAACAGCGAATACCTCGCGTGGTTCAAGGAGTCACTGAAACCTGCTGTTGACACCAGTACGTGTCGATGCCACTGCGTGTCCGTGTGTCTGTGTGTGTGTGTGTGTGTGTGTGTGTGTGTGTGTGTACATTGTGCGACTGTGGCACATAATCATGGTTAAAGTCAAGCAGCATCAGTGAATAGCTGCACTGTAGGTTCCTCCCCTGTGCACTTTTAGCGATTATAGTTTTGGAATAATACTTATGCATGGCTGTGTGTGCGTGTGTCACGCAAGGATGGTGACAGATATTAATCTCCCAGCATTCATCTGTCAGTCAGACATCTATAATTCAAAAGCAGCCACTCAGAGGTCTTGACTGGGTCGACTTGCAAGAGAGCTGAATTTCTATTATTATCGATTCATTTAGTCATTTAATTTGTTTCGTGCCTCTAACTTTCATGTGTTTATGAGCACATATGCACACTCAATGAGCACAGTTTTTTATTTTAGACTATTACATTTGTGCAGTGCATGTCCACAATATAAAGGCCTGTCTCAGTGTAAGAGTCTGTTCTTTGGATGTTCATAAAAACTGCAGGTCCAAAGTGCCAGAAGAACGTTATTGCTCTGCAATTTGATACCCCCATGATAGGCTACCTGCTGGCAGAGAGAAAGCACAGCAGAGCAAGATAGGGACAGTAAATGAAGGCATTTGAAGGCGACAGAGTTAAAAGGAAGTAAAGCCATTTATTCAACCAATGCCATAGAGGGGAAGACATGCTCTCTTTCAAGGTAAGACCCAGCCGAGAAGGCGGCAAATGAAAACCAAAGTGCTAAATCCTTCAAGTGTCCTAAAGGGAGCATTTACACGTCTGGCGAATGAGACTGACAAGCGTAAACCCAAGTGAAAGCTATGATCTCATATGGATTTCCTCAATTGAAGCCTTGAATCAGGACTGGAGGTGGGAAATGTAGGGGAAAGGTGGAAGTGCTCCCTGGTTATCCATAACCATTCACGTGTGTGTGCAAATATGGAAAGACAGAGCTGGTCAAGAGGTGTGTGTGTGTGTGTGTGTGAAAACTGGATGGCTTTACAGTCCGAAAGCACCGTGTAAACTTAATCTCACATGTCACAACAGTAAGGATGTATATGTAGAAGATTGGCATTTTCGTATTGTTTTTGTAGTACACCCGCGGCCCTGTTAGATGAATGTTGCCTGAATAACACCACCTGTCTTCATCTATACATGTTTGAACAGGTTTAAAGATGGATTTTTACACTATTTAATATATGATGCATTGGTGTTTTTAAACAATTAATGTCTCTTCTTTTACTAAAACTTCAGATGGCAGAAACTGGATATCTTAATCAATAATGCAGTAGTTGAGAGAAATAGTGTTTTAACATTTCCGAGACCTTTAGTCAAGTTTTTAAAAAAAGACAACCGTCGTGTATTACTTTTAGCTTTTAGAGGCGATTAGCCCTTACCTTTAGCTAGCTGTCTTAACAATTTCCCGAACACATTCATCCCTGGCAATATCAGGGCTCTCTATTCTATAAGCTCTCTATTTCAACCAATAATCTGATAAAGCTCAGCTATTTAACGTTAGCTGTTTATTCACTACTTTTAGCTATTGGTTTTAAGTGTTTATCTATTTCTTAGCAATTTCACTCATTTACCAATCCATTTTCCTTTATCTTTATATTACTTTTATAGTCTATATTCCTTTTTTTTCCTGTCAAACAACTGATAATTTGTTTTTTAAAGTAGTGAATCATAATTAGAGTGCGACAAACAGGCTCCGAGCTCATCATTTTACACAGCAAGATTGTTTGGAAAGTGATGAGTAAATACCCCCTCTGTGGAGGCAGGAGGTGGTGGTGGGGTTTAAACTATAGCAATGATGATGCAGGACAGTGGCAGCATAGGTGGAGCAAACAGAGAGTGATGGAAAATTCTTGTAGTTTAACTACAGCACCACATTTGGAGGGTGTGTGTGTGTGCGGTAGATGATTGGTGCAGTGCAGCTTATGCTTTTTTACCTAAACAAGCTAGCAGGCATCGCTACGTATATCATATTGAGAGTAATCTCACCATTTATCGACCTTTTCAGGTATTCAAACTGTTTAAGCTAACCAACAATCTGCAAAATCCGCTCTAAACTACCTGTTTTCATCGCTCTGCTAGTTTGCTAACCAACTAGAATGCACACACTCTCAATTGCAACACAGAGTATGATTATTATCATTTTTATTTCATGGAGTTGCTCTGCAACTTTAAGTGCAGGGTAACTGCAGAGGTAGCTGCTCTGTGAGGTACAAGCGCCCCTGTTTGAAATCACTGTAATACAGCATTACAATCAAATGCAGGGAAGAAGAGAGTGAAGATGAGAGTGGTGTTCGGGGATGACAGGAGGAGGCAGGGAGTTGTTTTCAGATTTACAGACCTAGCTGCTGAATGCTGCTGTCAGACAGAGAGAGAAGCCTAATTAACACAGAGAGCACCAGCATCCTCAGAGTGAGTGATTCTGATCCAGCAGCATTATCGCCCTGCCATAACACTGCCAATCCAACCTGAAACCAGCTCAGCTGAGCTGATACGCCTTTTTTTTTTCCTCCCCTCCAAATCATCTAAGGTCATGACTTCCTGCTCGCTCCTTCTGAATGCACAATCACATTTTCTGCAGAGCTCCAGCCCCACAAGACACGGCATCATCATCAGGGTTATTTCTGCTAAATGCATTATATCCACAGGGGTTGCACTTTGCAGATGAATCATCATTATCTTAACCACGCTTCTTAGTGATGTAGTACAATCTTAAGCAGGCCCATAATTTGTTTTAAATTAAGGCTTAAAATTATTTCACAGGTGTAACTTTTTAATAGCAGCATCCTTTCAGAATAATGGATCCACACAAGTTTCGGGTTAATGTGTTTGTCTCTCAGTGCTGATTTGTTTTCAGAACAAGCTTTGTGTCTGATGTTCTTATCCAGACTTTCAAATCTGCTGAGTTATTTTCAGCATCAAGGACCGCAGGAGTAAAAGTCCATTCATTATCTGCATAGGTGTCTGGCAGGTGGTGCTCTCTCAATGCTTGGATGGACATTAAACTCCTAGTGAGTCATCAGTACAGAAGATGAGCAGCTTTGTTAGGAAACAGGCACAAGAATATTAGAAAATAAGGGACTGTACACAAATTTTTCAGCTCAAAAGGAGTGATCTTATATATTTTAATAGAAAAAAAGATAAGAATTAGCATAACTAATGTTTAAACTGCAGTTCAATGTTAATTTATGCTACTTTTACATTTTTTTTAGTATATTTTTCTTAATTTTGTGTATTTTTTATCAAAAATTGGACACAAGGTGAATGAAACAAAATCTGAAACTGGGCAGAAGAACGGTTAAAGACCCTCTTCATATCAAATCATTTCAGCATCGCAACCCTTAAAATGAAAAGAATTGGTTAAAGATGCCCCTTTTCTGAATCTGTCCTCCAAATTTTGTACATTCCCTCAGTAGAGAAGTCAAATATCACTGCTGAAGAGTATCTGGGGGAGAAACATCCAATCACTGAGCTTAAAATTCACTCAAAGGGGAAGAATATTATTACTTTTTGTTGACATTTGACATCAGAATAATCAAATAATTGTGGATGAATTTGCAAAATATTTGACAGTATTTCTGATCACAATTGAAAGTTATGCTTATTTCTGGTGAAACATTGAAGTTATAAATAAAAGAAAACTTGTGAATTAAAGTTTAGATCCTCAAATACCAGCTTCTACTCCCAAAACACATTGATTTTAAAACAGAAACATGATGCAGAGATTAAAAACAGTGTCTCTGCTGTATGTTAACATCAAATAACAGATATTATGTAGATTATTCATTTGAAATAGAACTAAAACACATAATCAGGGCATAATTGTAGAAACATAACTGTAAGATAATTTGTGACTTTTCACACAAACTGCACACACACACACACAAACACACACATGCTTTAATTTCCATTTGGCAAGTATTTTTCACGCACCTTTAAAAAGGTCAAACCCCTCCCCAAAAAATCCAACACTTTTAGCGAAGGAGAAACGAGTATATGTCAGTCCCATTCCATTAATGCAACAGCAAAAAGGGCTCAAACACAGAGGTGAACTCGGGGAAGGAGGGAGAGAGAGCTGCAAAAAAAAAAAAAAAAAAAAAAAAAAAAATCTTTTACTAAAAAATGTAACGGCGAATGGAGGGTGTTAAATATGCCATTTGGTAAGCCATTTTTCATGAAGAAACTGTGGGCAACATGCTGTTT
>JAQMCX010000041.1:10669455-10745670 GCA_029814765.1 Acanthurus leucopareius | reverse complement strand
TTTTATATTTCATTACCATTCCATTAATTCAAAACCAAAAAGGGCTCAAAAACCGCGGTTAACCCGGGGTTGGTGGGTTTCACAGCTCCAAAAAAAAAAAAAAAAAAAAAAAAAAAGGCTGAAACTAAAAAATGTCACGGCGAATGGAGGCTGTTAAATATGCCATTTGGTAAGCCCTTTTTCCTGAAGCAACTGTGGGCAACATGCTGAGTGCATATTTCTCTTTTGGCTCTCAGGGACGTTCGCTTCCACAGACTCGAGCCTGAGAAAGTACCGTAATACTTATCTGCTTTCGTTTCCTCTGTCCTGGCTGTTAAAAAAAAAGGCTATTTCAGCCTTCTGTTGGATCAGTGTACCACAACTTAACCATTCGTCCCGAAAATTCTAAACGCTGAGTGACATTTTGCAAAATTGGCATTACCTTATTTGCATGAAATTGAACGGGGCTCCACTTCCCCCCCCTTTTGCTCCTTTTTTCTCTCTGGCACTCGCTTTACCACGTCAAAAATATAAAATGACTTACGGTAAACTAGCCATGAAATTTTGCACCAGACTGCAGCTCCGGGTTGACGATCGTGTTATGGTATTTGGTCGGGTAATTGGAAGTCAAAAAGGAAACAGGCCGCAGAGTGGAAATTTTCAATATTTGCACATGTTAGCCAGGAGTTACAGCGATGGCAGAGCAGTGCGGCGCTCCAGCCAGACGCTGGCCGACGAGCAGAAACACCAAGACACAAAACGCTGTCGTGTCGCACTCGCCGCCACCGCCGCTGCTGCTGCTGCTGCCCCATTTCTGGGCATCGCCGTCACCTTGGACGACATGCTAGCCAAAAATATGAGTCCATTCCCCCTGTTTTTCTGTGATTGTGCCCTGCAGTGAATGCTCATTAGCATTTTCTCCCCCCCACCACAATAACTGGCCTGCAGTGTCCCCATCTGTTGACTGAGTTTGTGAAGCCAGGTGTGCATGTACGCATTCGCTTGCTCCTTTTATTTGGAATCAAATGGTGTTATTAATGCTAATTTGCACTGTGTTGCTGGCTGCAGTCAGAGCTCGTAATTTCTCACCCCTGCCACACACACACACACACACACCAACACCCACATACATGCACACACACACACACACACACACACACACACACACACACACTAAATACCCTCAATGCCACTACACTCTGAGCTTAGCCGCCATCATTTTGTGAGGAGTAGGTGTCAATATTTTTTAAAGTGGTGAGAATCTCATTTGGGATTGCAACTCTTTACGGCCTCTCACCTATAAACCTAACTACACAGGGGCCCCTGGCGGAGTGGGGTTAAGGCTCAGGTGCAGCTGGTTTTATGGGCCCCTTGCCGATAAAACTTTAACACCCAGTGTCCAAGCTGTCGGGTGAAGGTGTGGAGGACTTTTTTCGGTCTTTGAAATTAAAAAAAACAGGCCGAGATCAGAGTTCAGAAACTCTAGATTACATTGCGTTTAAGGTCACATTGAGTGTATTGAAACTATTACAGCACAAAGCAATATCTTCCTTAAGTAATTTAATAAATCCTGATACAATAACGCCCCACCTGCACGGCCGATCTGAGATTCAACTCATATCTCACATATTACATTACAGCATTCACTGCTCATATAGGAGCAGCTCGCTCAAGATGAATGGGGCAAATTCTATAGCCAATTACTGCTTTTCAATAATGCAAAAACCCACCGAGACCCTCCACTTCTCCCCTCTCCTCTTCATCCTACAACAAATGGGGACTGTGCACAGGAACAATGACTAGAAATCAATGCTCTGTTTGTTCTGGGTGGCAGTTTCCACCTGCCTGTGTGCTGTCTTTTGTTTCCCCTTTTCATAGCAGCACCATTGTGTCATTTGCACCTTTACTGTATGAGAGAAGCATATTGATTATGCGTATAAAGATGCACAGGATGGTCCAGCAAGACAGAGGGGCAATGCAGGTTAAATGCTTTTTTTTTTATTTATTTTTTTTATTACCATGCAGGTTTGTCATATTGACAAGGATTTATCATGTCTCTGTTCCACCTGTTCACCTCCTTCGCCTGCCCTGCTTCACAGCGCACAAAGCATGCGAACACGAGGTTCAAAATAAAAGCCGTGAGGTATTTTTCCGACAATGCTAAGAAGCATTCAGGTTCCTCGGCGGATCAGAACGGTGAGTATGACTGACAGCAGACTGTGGGACGCACAGATACGTGGTCCTTGGGCAGTGTCTTTTCTCTCCAGGACAAACATTGTCAGTTATGTGAGTTGAAAGAAATAAAGGATGACGTGCAGTTTGTTTTGCCCTTCACATGAAACATGATCCATGAGGTTATCTGAGGCTTTATAATAAGGTTATACTTTAATTGCAAGATTCGGAAATAATGAAACCAAAAAAAAAAAAATGTTCTTTTCTTTTGTTTGATGTGGATTTTTAATTAATTCATCCACTGTAATTACTGTTTGCACACTTTCTATTACTCATCTACTCAGTATGCTCTTCACACGTAGAAACTGATTAAGGTGACTTAAATTATACCCCACTCAAATGTATTTTTATTTTGTTATAGTCCAGTTCCCCAGAGACCATTAATTTCATAAATTTTCATGTTATCCTGTAATTAGTTTGACTTTTTTAACATTATTTTTGGTAGTTTTTAGACCATATATCAGTCAATTTGCCTTAAATAGGGCAAAAAAAGGGAAAAATGGCAAAAGTTTCAGCCAAAGAGTGCTGCAGGGATGATATTTTTGTTGCAGTTCTTTCATCAAAAAGCCAAAGATTTTTTTGTTGTTGGTTTTAGGATTATTGCAAAACATAAACTGTGTATTCAGAGTGTTTAAATGACTCTTTTTAAACAGGACAATCTTCGCAAATCGACTGCACCATCATGATTTTTGGAGTGTAAATATAACTGCAAGAAACTAAAACAAACTTCACCTTTGTCGCATGACTTTAATGTAAATAACTTTCTGACTCTAATACATGATACAAACATCATAATGTGATTCCTCAACAAATTGGAAAGACCGAGTTTTCAAGAGCATGACTATAAACAAAACAAGGCTGTAAAAGCAGACAAGCAAGTAGATTAGTTACAGTGTTTGGCTTAATGATGTTTAAGATCCTTGACATCATCTGATTAAGCTACTTGTTTGCAACTGCTCATTTAAAGACATGTGAAAGCTTTAAAAACAACAAGTCAGGGTGTTTATTTATGTATCTTATGTCTCAGAATAAAATGGTAGAGTCTCTTAATCAAGTTTTAATCACAGACCTCATTTCAGGCTTCTAACCAAACTCCATTCAAAAACTCCTGACTTTAAGAGAAGGGAACTGAGAGCTCAACATTGCTGACTTACTTCAGGGTTTACAGACTCATTCTTATGTCAAACTCAGTGTCTTGTGTTTAATAAATCCATCAGAATTCCTCGTCATTTTTCTCTTTTTATCCTCAATGTCTCTTCTGCAGCCTAATTTAACAGCATTTAAAAAAATAACACTTATTACAGGAGTGCAGCCTGCATGGTTTCATAATCTATTTCTGAAATTTGAAGCATTTTTTTTCTTTTTTGTGAGTTTATTCTAATCTCACAACCTTCAAATAAATTTTTTTCTGCATGAAGTCTATAATATTCAATTTATAAGCAAACAATTTACTGGTAGTATCTCATAGTAGCATGACTTTCTAAACTTAAAAATGCAATGCATTCACAACCATTTCACTAGTCACCCACACATCCACACATCCACACATCCACACACCCACTCATACACACACACACACACACACACACACACACACACACACACACAACCACACACACACACACACACACACACATACACACACAAACACGAGCAGACGCTATTTCTAAGAGCCACAGCCCACACTGCATCACTCACGTTCATGACTCTTCACTTCACAAACAAAACACACGCACACTTACAAATACAAGTGCACACTCTCACAAGAGTGCACTCACCTACATACCTACACACACACACACACACACACACACACACACACACACACACATACAGACACACACACACATACCCGTCCACGCACTCACACTCACATACAGTCGTCGTCATCCCACTGCTCATCTCTATTCCCCTGGCTGTCCAGTCTAGTCCAGGTTGGTCGTCTGGAGAGTGGAGGCAGGCTGAACCTGTCCGCTCTGCTTACTATCACCGTCTGGCAGCACCTACGGGGTCAAACACAACTTCACTTCCTCTCAAATGCCTCAGTAGGGCTTGATTGATCCCGCCTGGCACCACAGAGGCCAGTGGAACGGCGGAGGAGGGAAACTGCAATCCTCTGCAGATCTGGCACCAGATTGGGGTCAGATTGCTATCAGGAATGGATTTGGTAAGACTGATGGATTGATGGATGTGAAAGGATTCGAGGAATGTAGGAATTATGAGCTCCTGATTGCTCTTTAAGGGCCGGTGCATGGTGAACACAGGGCAGGCACAAGCAGGTGCCAAAACCAGTTCTCCTATTAAAAATATGCATATTTAACATTAAAGGAAAAGAAATATATATGTGTATGTAAATTACAGAAGCAAACATGAAAATCAGATATATCAGATATCAATACCTGCTGCATGATGCGAACATGTTCATACTTTAAATGCTTCTACATAACTGTAAAGGTGGAGTCCTTTCAGTGTGAAGCACAGTGACCATGAGCACTGGATGAAAAATGTATTTTTACACTCATAACAGCGATGGATGAAAAAAAAAGAGGACTTTTTGCTTGTATAATGCACGACAGAGAATGTCATTCAGCCATTTTGGCATTTGAAACATAAGTAAAGGAAAATATTTGCAATATTTTTGGCGGCTGGCATTAAAAATTTGCTAACATCCTCCTTCATGCCTTTGATTAGCTCTGGCAGCAGCCCCCTGCAATCCATCGCAGCATGTCTCAGTGAAATGCTTAATGAGTGGGATCAGTCAACACGGACTGGCAGCCGGTGACAAGTGTGGTACAATGGCATTTGTTGGTATGTGTTTATTCTAAAAAACTCGAGCTTTTTCTGAGAGAAAATGTGTGTGACGGCTGGGCACATTGACGCTGGTGGGTTTTTATTTTATTTTTGGATGACTTTAAGTTTTAATATTTACATATTTAATGTGCGATAATGAAGGCTTTAGTTGTTTTATCTTTAGCTTGAATTATTTATGTACAACACAATGGGAGTGAAAAGGTCTCCATAGACTTTGATGCATTATGCAACTCATAATAAGTCATCATAATTAGTTTATTTACTGTTAGTCAGTGCACAGTAATGAGTTTTGAAAAATTAGCAGACTTTGTGCTGTTTACAATGGCTGACACATAAATAGAAAAGATGTCCATGGGAATTGTCAATGAGAAAAGTCATATCAGGCGTTTATAAAGAACAACACACATTTTAACATATTAATCTTAATATTAAAAGCTGTAGGAGGATCAAAGATGTTGAAAAAAATGTGTTTATTTTAAAGGAATAGCTCAGTAAATATGTATTTTATGCAAATGTTACAGAACTGCAGGGGGGACAAAAAATCACACACTTATGTTCGCACAGTGAATGAAAATCGGATTTTAAAGTAACAAGTAAGATAACAGAAAAAATATACTTTTCATTTTTATACATTCATATATAAAAAAAAAGATATGTTTTACTTTCATAATGAAATAATGCTTTACATTCTGTTGATTGTACTGATTTTTATTAATAAAAAAGGTGAGTAAAGTGAGTTTTTTATGTATTCTGATATAGTTGTAACTGCATGCAAAGAGTGTTTTCCTCTTGTTATTTTTGACTAAAGCTTTGCTATCTTAATAATTCATGTGTTTGTGTTAACATGCAAGCAAATTAGACATGACACAAGAATCCCAATTTACAGCTCACATCGTTAATGTGCATTTCCTCCCTGGTTCTTTGCTTACAGCACCTGAAGGCATCATAATACAGTAAGAAGTCAGCGGTTGTATGTAAAATGTTTCTGGTGCCACATGTTGATGTGCGACATGTACATCGGCCTGTCACTTCACAGAGCAACCACATAATTTAATTTGTGACATTCTGTCAAATTTGCCCACCAGGGACAGTTGTGACTGTTTTCTAATCTTTATTTTTTATTTATTTTATTTTATTTATTTATTTTTTTACATCTTTTCCATTTTTTTTTTTTGTTCCACTTTGCAAGGTCGACTCATCCACAGTTTGTGCTTCAAAAGCCTTCAGTCGGTGTCAGCTCAGCCGGGAAGTTGGAATAAATCAAAGAAAGATGGCAGAGGGGTGAGGAACTTGTGCCCCCCCCCTCCAAAAAAATAAAAAAACACACACACACACTTGCATCAAGGCGGCTTCTTCTCTTCAACAGGGCTGCCAAACATCATGGGACGTTTGGGACGCTGCTGGACTCGCCCTAATCGAACAGGTTGGCTGCAACTCCAGATGGCCGGTTCAGAGAGGCGTTCAAGGGCCTAGAGAGGGACTCTGACTGTCTTTGGGATGAAAAAGCTGAAAGGTTCCAGTCATCAGATAGTCTCTTCATCCACTGACAACAAATATTTCAGGACTCCCAGTACTTTTTTTTTCCAGCGAATCAAGGACATCATAGAGAGGGAAGATGAGACGTGAATCACCAAACCGCACATGTGCCCCGACACTGTCACGAAAAAAAAAACGATCCAGATGGGAACTTTGTAGCCTCGTTTTGTTTTTTTTCTGGAGTGACTGATGAGTGCCTCGTCATTCCTCACACTTTTTTTTTTTTCCCAGGCTGAAAGGAGCCCACGATGACAACCCAAACAATGTGAATCAGGGGAGGGGTGGAGCAACAGAGTGATCATTAGTGTGCTGTTGTCATGGAGCCTTCTTGTTGTTCCAAGGAGTGAATTTCCTGTTGTTACGTCCACAGAAGAGGGTCAGATAATGACTTTTTTTTTTACTATTTCAGCCTCTGATATGCCACATTAAGAAAACATTTTGAGAACAGAGGTTAAAACGTAGTTAAAGATGATAAGAACACGGACCGTTTTGTGTTCAGGAGGCGTAGCTCGACTTGTTAAATTCATGCCGCTGCTGCTGCGTTGAGACTCTGTCCTCTGAAGCACTCATTTTTAGGTTTCTTCCTACCTGCTCATTAAGCACATTAGCATTTGAATTTGTCTTTGAGGCTGCCTCACTGAATTCATTGTCATCAGCGCTGATGGCTCGATGGTTTGTGAGCTAAAGTGCCATCAGAGCCGCTTTGCTTCGGTCTGCATGGAAACACAGAGAAACGGGCTGCAAATTAGCGAGTCTGTTCACAGTGTTCGGTATCAGCGTGCTCAAAGTGCCACAAACCACTGAAACAACGGCTGCATCTCTGAATCATAAGATTCCTCACATGGCGATTTAGGAAATATGAGAGAGAAGTATCCATGTGGACAGACAGACAGACAGACAGCTGCTGTTGTGGTGTTACTACAATCCAAATGAAGAAATGTTGTGTTAAAACAGTGAGACAGGACATGAAGGGAAGGACACAACCACTGATACAACGCTCACTTCCAATGACTGCATCCAGCAAAACATTGAAGTAGAGAGTTATTATCAAGCAACAATCTCCACAGTTGAACAATGAAGCCAAAAAACTGCAGTTTCTTCAATTGGGCACTTAAGGTTCATCCTGAAAGTGAGCCAATACTCCCAGTAGACCCTCACATTAAAATACCCAACTTTACAGCAAAAATAAACATCTTTACACCAACAACAAAACATAGTTTTAGACTCTACAGCTAGTTTCCTCATTTGTGACATCTGCACTCTGCTATTTTTTTTATATAACTACCTAGTTTAAATAAAATTAAGGCTATAAAGTTATGCAAAATTAAATTAAGTGACAGCTAGTCACCAGCTGTCTGTTATGCTTCACCTCAGCGAATTTTCGAGTCACTGAACTTGAACTCTCAGCAGTGTTTGTGATGTTTTGTGTGTTTTTTGGAGAATTTTTCATGCAAATATTGTGTTAATAATAATAGAGCCACTGTTGTTCCTCTACCAATCTGGTAAAAAATGAAATATCTCAAAAACTATTGAACTGATTGCCATAAATTGTTGTACAGACAGTTATGATCCCTAAAAGATGATACCTAACGACTTCAGTGATCCCTGACTTTCCCTACAGCACCACCAGCAGGTCAGGATGTTTAGTTATTTTGTGAAAAACCCCAACATTTACTCAGGATTGATGCGATGGTTTCCAGTTGTGCATCCTACTGAATTTTCTGATGCCCAGACATTTTTCTCTTGGTGCTTTGATGAGGTTGATATTAGTGATTTTACAGTCTAAACAATAATCCACTCTGACCTGACCTCCCCCCTTCTCCATCTCTGCAGAAACATCACACTACGCAGATCAAAACATCTTGACAGAGAGCGACACACATCTGACTGTGAACAAACTTCCCAAGAATCATGTCTCAACCTTGTTAACACACTTAAGGCCTCATATGATTAACTGCATTGCTCATAATTAATGTTGTTTCATGCAAAGGCGTGAATCGTGTTGTATAAACACCATTTACCCTGACACAAAAGACTACAAAAGTGAGTGTAATTATTAAAAAAAATGTGTTCACCAAGGAAATAACACTTATCTTTTCAATTAACCTTTGTACCTGTGAAATCATGCATTCAGCAGAATCATGTGTCCCTTGAATTTCTGATTTCTTGCTAACAAGCACTCCTTCATTGAGAGGCTCATTTATAAATAGAACATTATGTTGATGTTACATATGGATAGTTAACACACACACACACACACACACGTTGGTTTTGTAATGATGCATTCATCAAATGTGTGTATTCTGTACACCGGAGCCTGGCCTTCAACACGTTCCCAAACACCCACATGCTTTGAAGAGGAACTTCAGCTCTGTGGAATGACTTCAGATAGAAACCGGGTGCAAAGGAAGATCACACTGAAAAATAATTTCAGAATATTTTTTATATAATACTTTTTTTTTTTTTTTTTTTTTTTTAAATTTCATCCAGCTTTAAAAAGGCACCACAATTTATCTGACAGAGCCAGTGAGAAAAATGATAAAAGCTGAGAACATAGGGCGATATTAGACATGGCCTACATTCTGAATTGTCTTATGCCAACAAATTCACTTTGACAGAGCTATTTAAAGTATCACAGCAATGACCCATTACCCAGTTTGGATCACACTTGCTGCAATTGTCCTCAGTGATGATGTTAATGCCAGTTTGTAGAGTGGCACAGAAACTGCATTTGCTTTCTATGGCTCGAAGGCTTTGGACAACTTTATTAACCCTTAGTTCAAGACACAAGCTAATAAGATATCAGAAGATACTTTGATGTTAGTCCCTTTGGCTGTGGTGAAGGTTATGTCGGCGTTTCGATCAAGCGCCACTTTGATCCAAGCAGAAATGTCTCAATATTGAAAAGGATTGTACAAAATGTTTCGAGGTCCTTCATTCTCTCATGGTCCCGAGAGGATGAACCCTACTGATGCTGGTGATCCTCTGACTTTTCTACCAGCAGGTCGAAGGTTTCAGCTTGAGAAATATCTTTTAACGAAAAACTGGAAAAGACATGAATGGCTCTCAGTTGATGTGTCCTGCCATGCTAACCTTTATTTTACTGTGATTCTACATTGATTTTTGAAAAATTTAACCAATTTTAGTTGTCTTAAAGGGCCCATAAAGCAGGGATATTCTGTTTTTTTACCAGGCCTTTCTGTGTAAAGTTAGCATGTTCTTCCTGTGTGTATATGGGTGCCATAAAAAAGTTTGAGAAAAAAGTTCAATAAGCATTGAAATAGCATCACCGTGCATCTAAAATGTCCAAATGTCCAAAAAACTATTGGATTTCCTTTAAACTTGGTGCAGACATTCAAGTTCTCAACAAGATTTTGTAAAGACTCTCATTATTGGACTTCACAATCTGTTAACATTTCAATTTAGTCCAAACTTTTTGTAAAACTAATGACACTTCTAAACTTAGTATGGTGCTTTGGCATCTAATATTCCTCTGCTTAGCATAGCACTTGCTTATCATGTTAGCATTTTCACTGACTCCAAGCTGTCATTAATATGTTCTTCGCATTATAAGTATTTGCAGCATTTGAAGTCGTCTTTGCCCATCTTCTTTTGACTGAAGAGCATCTTACTGCTGAGCTGAAATCATATGGAATCAAAGCTTTCACCTTCTGCTCACCTTCCAGCTCAGATTTATCATAAAGCAGAAGAAGGTGGCAAATATTTTTCATGAAAATTATTAAGCGATTCCGAATATTTACAACCTTTTCAATATTAAACAACCCATAAAGGTCTGCAAGATAACTCCTCATTATACGGCATACACGATTTGAACCGTTCTTCACAGCAGACAGAGCAACATCTCATGAATGCAGCTGGCTGGCTGTGAATCACTGTGCCTCGCTGCCTTATGGAAACAGCACAAGATAAACTCTGACATATTTACACACATCACGGTGTGACTCTTTTACAGAACACAGGAGGGTTTTGTCAGCTTTCGAGGCACTGCGAACTTAATAATGTCAGGATTTTCTGTGTGTTGTGAGGAATATGGATGAAAAAAGGCAGCAGAGGAGTGTGTGTGTGTGTGTGTCGTCTATTTGTGGAGATGTTTGCATGCATATGACATCGCGTGTGCACATTTTGCTACAATTTGTCAAACTTGTGCAAGAGAACAAATGCATCTTCGTCTATATGTGTTTAAATAACTGCTCCGCTATGCACGGATGCATAGAGTGCATGTGTAGGTACGACGTGTTTGCATGTATATGAGTGCGTATATGTGTGTGTGTGTGTGTGTGTGTGTGTATGAGGCCTGTTGCTGGCCATCCAAGCAGACAGGTGTCAGGTCGTATCAGTGCATCGCTCCAGTGACCAGGTGGAAACCTGGAGGAGAAAAGGTGAATCATGGGGCCACACTGGAGCAACAAAACTGCTCGGCTTAGTCTACCATTACCCAAACACACACATACACTGATGGGGGACACACTCACACACACACACACATACATACACACTGTTTCTGCAAAAGGGGAGGAAGAGGAAGGAAACATTGGAGGGGAGGAAAAGAGGAGTAGCTGCATGCAGAGAGTAACAGGAGTATGTGCAGACTGAGGGAGGTTACTTGACTGGGTCTGACACACACACACACACACACACATACACACACGCACACACACACACACACACATTCCAAGTGAGTCATAAAAAAGTCACGTATGAGGCAAGACACACACCTCCTTACAACATATGATTGCATGACTGAGCCCGGCGTGATGCATGGAGCTGCAGTGAAGCCCACACACACACACACTCACACACACACACACTCACACACACTTACACACACTCACACACACGCACACACTCACAGGCAAACACAAAGAAATAGAGAAACATGCATAAACGGACACATCAAATAATTAGCAACTTGATTGAATTGAACACAAACAAACACACATGCTGCTCTCAGGGGGGCTGTGTGTGTGTGTGTGTGTGTGCAGCCTGTATTTTGTCAGTTGCTTGATGAGGAGAATGATCACTCTTCCCTTCCCTCCTTCCCTCCAACCCTCATTTTCTCACTCCTAATTAATTACTGCACACACAAACACACTCTCTCTCTCTCACACACACGCACACACGCACACACACTGTTGTGAAGATAATTGCCGCAGCAGTGATGCTGGCTAATGACAGGAGAGTGGAGCAGAAATAACAGCGGATGGGCACCAGCGTTGATGTTCCCTTCAACGTATCTCCGCTCTGTCAGACACACCCCTCCTCTCTGACACACACACGCATGCACACACACACACACACACACACAGACACTCCACCATCTCTTTTTTCCTCCAGATTTTCAACTCCCCCTACACAAGCACCACACACACTCTACCGCCTCCTTCCTTATTCACCCGCTGCCTTCTTGTCGCCTCCGTCACTCCTCACCTCCCCCGCTAACGCCACTTTTTGTTCCTCTCCTCATTTCCTTCCCCTCTCTCTCTCTCTCCTCCTGCCTACTCTCTGACCCCGCATTCTCTTCTGTCCTCCGTCTTGTTTTTTTCCAACCATCCACCGCCTCCCTCTCTCTCTCTCTCTCTCTCTCTCTCTCCTCCGCTACCTCCCCTCACTGTCTCTTGCTGCCTACTCCTCCTTCGCCTTTGGGTGCCGAAGCAACAGAGGAGTGTCGGGGAGCCTCTGATCACAGCAGCGTTAACCACAATTGAGGATGACGTGTGGCGGGATGAGACCCATGTACCGGAAAACCTTGGCTGGCCTGCCTGCATTCCCCTTTTTTTTCCCCCCTCTGCCTTTGTCTGTGTGTGTGTGTGTGTGCATGTGTGTGTGTGTGTTAATGTGTGCATAGCTAGCCATCCTAATGGGTAGGAAATGTTACCAGCCCACTGAGCTGTGAAGGGCTGAACTCACCTTGAGCACTGGGAGCAAAACACACAGACATACACTGGCAGACAATAGATATCAAGGTATATTATACATATTAATGTTTCCTGCACAATCTTATATTTATGATGTTTCTTTCATGAATTAACCTGTTTCTTCTGTTTAAGAGATATATTTAGACTTAATTTGTTGCAGTGTTTTGACAAGGCCTGTTCATGTCAAACAGCCTTATTAACCACATCCAAACAACATTGTCTCTTTGTTTCTACTTTAAAAATGATATATATGTTTGCTTTTCTTGCTGAAGTGCAACATTTATGTGTAGGATGATAATTACCAACAATACAAAGAGTTACTAAGGCTGACCTTTTATCTCAGCATTTGAAAAGCACTTGGAGAAAAGAAATAAACACTGTTTTTATCAGCATCTTAATGCTATGTTTTGAAGAAAATGTAAAAAAAATCACATCTAAGTACAATCTTCAGGTGTCCACATAGTTTTGGCCATGTGAGGTGATTTCTTTTTTATGCACACTGCCTCTGTTTCCTTCTTTAGGACACTCAACATACATTTCCCTGCAGACTTTACACACATTTGAGGTAAAATCTGTGTTTGATCATCACAGATTTTTATCTCTGCAACAGAGATCTTTACTTTGAAAAGTGACAGGTTCACAAAACTCAGGTCTAACTGTTAGACTCATCAGTGCTGGTCAAATCAGAACAAAGATGCTAGCACTAGTTGCTAGTAATGCTAATGCTAGTAGCTAAAGGGGCACCTGACCAACTTACAGATGTTTCTTGATCGGACACGACAGAATGTGACAACATATTTCCTTTTAGTGCTGATAAAAGCAAATCCACGCATCAAGATCGCAAAAAAAGTTGTTATGAAAGCTTATTAATTGCAAATTTTTTGAAATTAAATGTCAGAAGAATCAGATACAGGTGTAACATTCAGGTGTTGACATTCCTTCCTGTGGAGTCCACATGTTTTCGGCCATTTTGAACTGCACAGAGCGAATGTTTCTGCAGTTTTTCAGTTATCTTGCACTCTTGGGTCGAGCAATAACATTCGTTGTGGGCAGTGAATTTAAGAGACGATGGCACCCTTGGCTGCGGTTTGCAAGAGCTAATGCACATGCTCTTACTGACAAATACACGGATGTATACGAGATTGCACACACACACAAACACTCTCACCAGGCCCCAAATCGACTTAACGCCTTTTGCTAATTACCTTTACATTTTTACACTTCTGCTTACTCAAGCGCCGCTTTAGGCAACAGCAGGTAATTGATTTCTGGGTGTACGTATGTGTGTGAGTGTGTGTGTGAGCTAACAGTCGGTCTGTCGGCTGGTCGCTTTGTTGCCTGACTGCTATTGAAATCCGTTGCGTTTGAAGAACACGTGCCAGGCGCTGCTCAGCTCCAGCACAACGGACAGGAAATCTGTTCAGATTAGCAGTGTTTTGGTGAGTCTGGAGGAACATTTTGCAGGAAAAAAGTGGACTGAATGAGTTCTGAGGAGAGTCGTCCATGGTGTTGTGGCAGCGGAGAAGTGTGCATGGCGAGCATCAAGTCTCTTAATGCTCCGAATTTGACTTCAAGTCACATTCAATGAGAGAAATATCCACAGTCTGTCCCGACTTATCAGTGTTTAATAGACAAGTGGACACGTTGCTTCACATTAAGACGGAGCTGAACCAACTTATCGTGCTGCCTTGTGCTCAGGACTCAAAGAGATGCATACCACAGGATAATTATAATGCCTTGCTGACTGAGCTATCAAACAAACATCCTCTGTGAATAAAAGACAGTGTTAGCATAAGTTTGCAACCTATATAAGCAAATAAGCTTCAGCACATTGAACACAACTCACTTGCAATGTCACAATAAGTAAATTTAGATGTTAAATGTCTTTTCTTGGCTTGTTAGGTTCTACTCAGTTAGCATATATGTCTCTGTGCCTATGCTATCACAGGATCTTGAAAACTTGGTCTGGTCACATCAAATAAAAGTACTTTTTTATATTCATTCGCAAATTCTTGTGAAATAAACAGTGTTAAAAGCTTCATGATATAGGGACTGTGAATTAGTGAGATGCTGTAGTTATTCAGCTAGCAGCTAACATGCTAGCCTGGCAGGAACATGCCTTGGTTGGTCAGTCAGAGTCATATTCACAGTAGCTATCTAGCAATCTGTCATTAGCACATTAGCGCCATTGCTAATAACTTCATGTTGTATTCTTGTATTTTACTTAAGTCTAACTCTACAACCCAAGATTTTTTGTAATTTTCAAATATGTCGGTTTCAAATCCAAACCTGTTGCGCCTCAAGTGACATCATTTGCCTCAGATGACATCACATGAGGCAGTTTTCCAGCTTTCTTTTATCTCCCTCTAAATCCACAAGATGCTGTTAACATATTTTTTAACATAGCACTCCTGTAGAGACCTTTAAAAGAACCTTGATGTAAGAAAATAAGCAGAATCACCCTTTAAAAACACATGCAAACAGATAAAAGGACTTTCATTTCAATAAGATACTTCTTTTGGCTCAGCAGGGGTGTTAAAAATGAGAGATCTGGCAAAAGAATGCAGCACTGTTGTGTGCAAAAGTTAAATCTGGCTCTTGATAAAGTTTAAAAAAGCAGACTGCTCACAATGAGTTCAGTACTAAGCTGCCATATTTGCTACATTAAAACATTCTTTGACACTGTAAACACAACCAAAGACGGCAGCACACAGCATATTTAGCTGCGAGCATCAATTTATAGAAAATGCAAACTTTTCCGTGCCACATTTTTTTTGTTTGATCATCTTTTATTTTTTTTGGGGAGAATATGGTATTAATCTGTCACAAAAGGGAGCAGACACTTAGAAGCCTTAATGACAATGTTTTCTGCAACACAGTCTCTCTTTTCTTTTGTTCTGTCATTTAGTGAGAGATTATAGTGCCGAAAATTGGACAAGATTCAATCGCAGTTTAATTACATGTTCTCCTGCGGTTCCACAAACATTGCTTGACACAAAAATGACAATTTCATTATTGATCAGAGAGGTGCTCGTGCTGCTTTTTTTGCCTGATTTTTTGGCTCTTTCTTCTCTGTACGAGCGCTGGCAGACCAGCCTGTGCCCCTGGAAGTTTGTTCAATCCTGCCCCTAATTTAAAGCTGACCTCAAATCAATAGCACGCTTGATTAAAAGTTTTTGTCAAATGAGCACATAATTGCCGTCGAGATCAATCAGCTTGGACAGAGACGACAGAGGCAGTTAACATGGCGGCTGGTGGCAAATACGAGAGTGACGACTTTTGAATACAAATAAACTAAATCTAAATCACTCATTAAATCAGTCACCACTTTTTACAGCTTTTAGTGGCTTTAGACGAAATGATCCGTTGCAAGAGTTTGACTTTGATTTCGAACTGACTGATAATAAATCTGCAGATGCAGTATCATATGTTCCCCCTTGTGCCGGTTTCATGCTGCAGGACGGGCGTCCTGTTTGCTCCCAAGATGCAGCAGTGGAGGAAATGAGAGCAGGCCTGATTCTGTAACTCCACTCTTTGTAGCGCATGACAAGGACACTAAATTGTCAGGTTGGTAGAAAACAGGGGCCTTTTTTGGCCTCGTCCTGATAACAACGCATCATTATTTACCTGTCACAGCGTACAACACTGTGTTTGAGATAAACTCTGTGTTTTTTTTTCTTCTTCTTCTTTCCTCCCTCTATCCCAGCAGCAAATTTATCTTTACACAGACAGTCTGGCTCTCCGAGTGCTGCTGTGCATTCAAAGTCCTATATATATATTTATTTTTTTTATTCAGTGAGGCAATATCAGGTCGCGATGCTCCTGACACTCTGCGGAGTTAACACGCAGTGGAGCTTCAAAGACCTGTCTTTCACGAGTCGGAAGATGTAAGCTGCAATGGTGTCTCTCCCGTTTGGTGTCAAGGAGGTGATGTATTATGCAGCAGCGGCGCAGTGGGTCATGTTGTGTGAAGAGCCAGTATGTGGCCCTGACAGGGTAGCTTCAACCTTGAGGAGGTTTGAAGATAGCACCGGCTGCTTAAACCCTTTGTCCCAGATCTATTCAGGCTGGAGTGGGTGCTCGACAGCGAGGTGTGCCCTTTAGCTCATTCAGTTGTAGACCTGAACAACTTCACAGCCAAAAAGAACACTACAAATAAAAAAAAAAGACTCTTATATAAAACTTAAAATGTTGCACACAGCTGTGCAGAAACATACATTTATATATGTAGTTCTGTGTCCTTTTTATGATCTAAAACTGCTTATTTGAGGGGTTGTGAGCTGCTTGATTTAATCCCAGCTGGGACTGAGGCAGCGGTGGGATACATCCTGAACAACCCACTGCACATTCACACCTGTACAGGTAATTTAGAGTCACCAATTAACCTGCATGTCTTTGGACTGTAGGAAGAAGCCAAAGCAACCAGAGGAAACTCACAAAGACACAAGGAAAAACATACACAGACATATTTAAACAGCCAAGAGGAGATGCTTAAATATAAAACACATAACTTCATTTAAAAAATTAAATACAAAGCATATATATTACTGTTTATACTTCCTTGAATGTAATTATATACTTCATACTAATTTCAAACTTGCATAATTACTTTGCCTAATTTGTAGAGACAGGTCTTTACTAATTCAGTTGTGCCTGTAATTTGATAACAGTGGGAGGTTTAATTAATTAGTTTTTGAGACTGACTGGGTTATTTATAATGAACTTAAATACACTGTTGCTATAAACAGTTCTTTAAATAAAAGAAACTCATCTTAAAGCTATCAAATGTATTGGACCAAAAATGGAATATGACTCGTTTTATTATGTTGTTTCTAACTTTTAGACCTAAAGTGCAACAAATGCAACTTCACGTGCAGATAAAAGACATTTTCTAGAGCTTTGTGTCCTATCGTGCATTAATGAAACCATGGTTACATCTTTTTCCATTAAGAGTGATGACATGGCTTCAAATTTTCAGGTCTGTGGCTATTTTTACAATCATATGACCCATGTGTCAACTCATTAGTAGCAATACCTTTGAAGTAATAGTGAATGATGAGTTATAAGTTGGAGAAAACTCATAGAAACTTTTAAAAAGTAAAGAAAGAAAAGGCTTTATGACACACAGACAAGCTTTAGAGAGGAAAAAAAAGGCCAGTTTCATCCTAAACTTATAGTTCCTTTAATATTTAATCAGGATGATCAAACAGTGTCATTTTCCTCCCACTCAGACTTTTTCTTTTGCACATTTTTTGCAAAGGGTTGCACAAAGTCTGGTTTTATTAGATGCCCTGAAATATGACATCAGCAAGGTGCAGACTGTCAATAGCCAATCAAATTGAGGTATACAGAGATGCATTTATCTTATGCAATTAGTCCAAACCAAACGGGTGCAGCACAACAGAAGTATTAAGATTAGATTCCTTATGCTACTAAATACAGTTTTCCATGTAATTTGTATTCAGGAAGTGACCACATTTCAAGTATTCTGACCTGTTCTGTCTATGATCCTCTCAGGATTTTCCTCCATTGAGAGCGACAGCAGTAACCTGGTGGGAGCAGCTACGTGGGAGAGGTGTTACAACCAGACAGACTCATATTGTATGTAGCTGTACCTACTTTAATCCTGTCACAGTCTCAGTGCTGCCGGCCAAACCTTGACAGGAACTGCTGAGCAGGAGCAGAGAGTGTCTCCTTCACAAACCCTCAGCTGTTTTTTTTTTTTTTGTCAAACCAGGTTTGACCGAGTGACATTTTAATCAAAAAACTTACTTCTTGAAATGTTAACCGCCCGTGCTGAAGCAAGGATAGACCACTTGGGAAGGATGGCAACCAGAAAAAGAGAGATGCAAATGAAGGCAGGGATTCAAGCAGGGCACTGAGTCAAGTGGTTTATTTGGGTTTTTTTATTTTTTTTTTTTTTGCAAGAGCAAGCACCACCACCATCATCATCATCATCATGCAGGAGTGCACATCATCATAATGCCGCTCTATCTGCAACAACAAGGACCATTTGGATTATAATATCAGCCATTGTCATTCTAATTCAACCATCTGCGGTTTCCATGGTGAAAACTGTGAGAAGCAGAGCCCACACACGCAGGGACTTGTCAGCAGTCATGAATATATTTCATTGAACTCCTGCAAAAGCAGAAGAAGAAAAAAAAAAATCCATGTAGTGTCCAGCAGGCGTTCACAGACAATGAGCTAACATGAAAAACCACTTGTATTGCTGTTGATTTGAATTTATACTGCTCGCTTTTAGTTTTATGTGTGTCATAATATTTTAAATTTGAATACAAATGCTCCGTAAACAAAAAAAAGTGGTTTCAACTATTGTTTCTTCGCTTAAATCCCAAAGGTTTGCCCTAATGTGACAGCCCTGTCGCCGCAAACGGACTGAAAACAAACCACGCGCAACACGATCTGTCTGCGCTCGGCGAGGATTTTCCAACAGGCCGGAAAATCCGATCAGTCGTGCAAAGTGGTCGACCCTTGCCACTGCGAATGAGATCTGTGTTCACTCTAATTACTTTTTACAAGCGGTGCTCGTCGGCGGGACTGCGGTTGTCTCGGTCCCAGCAGAGATGGAGAGACAACTGCTAGCAGTCGGATCTCGTTAGATCACTCGTGAAACAATGCAGGGAGTTTTTTCATGTCAGGGATCCTTCCACATGTGAGACTGCAGGGAAAGTCTTATGTGAAAATCTTTTTTTTAAAGGTTTTGATTAATGTGAAAAACTGACAGAAACTTTGCAGTCAGGACTCCTTGACTCTGGAACGACGAGAGCAGCAAACTCTGTCACGTCTTTCAAATCTCTTAATTTTTTAACACTAATTTTCACTAATTTCAATTATTTTACGACATTTAATTTGTTTAAATCTCTTTAAGTGTTTTTCATTTTTGTTAAAAGGAAATTTGTAACTGAGTCTTTAAATGTGCCATATTATTATTATTATTATTATTATTATTATTATTATTGTTGCTATTAGTAGTAATAGTTGTTGTAGTTGTAAAGGAAATAGTATGGTAGCATAATGTAATAATTCACATTTACATTATCATTCTGAAAACTGTTTCACTTGTAATTGGTAGAATTAGATTATTAAAATTGGTATGATCTGATTGGCTGTCAACAAAAGATGCATTTTTATTGGGTGATTTTGTTGCCATGGTGATCAAAACAGACTGAGCCTTACAAATAAAATAAAAACATAAGAAAATCTGTTTACAGCTAGCAAACAGGTACATAGCCAAAATTTGAGCATTACTAATATCACATCTTAACGATGTTTAATGCATTCGGATTCGTCACACTTTATTTATTCAGTTACGTTGTCTGTAAAATTAAATTTCCTCAGCCCATTTTAAAGCCTCCTCCACACTGCTAGGAATAAAATTATGTTTCTTTCTTTTGTTTTTATTTCATTTTCTTTCTTTAGCTGAAAATTTGAAAGAGACTGAGTGAACAAATAATGTGATCAGCCCACAAACAACCTCTATTTGTGCGTTGGCGACTAAATACATAACCACGAGGCGTTCTTCTGACACCAAACAACAAATACATCATCCTTTGTGCGTTTTATTGGTTATGCACAGTAAAATAAAGAACTCTGTTTAAGTATTAGAAATTTGGGTGACATTTAGACATAATGGGATGCAACCAAGGAAACATCACCAATAACAAATGCACAAAACCTCTGAGAGTTTTGATATTAATTAATAATTTTGAATGAATTAAATGTGAAAAAATCATTTGCATTATACTAAGGTAGTTGATTATTTTAATCATGTGAAGCAAAGTGTGAATTAAGTTAATATATTAAGGTCATATTTGAAGGTTTAATTACATGCTAAAGGTTTTCTGCCCTGTTAACAACACAGAGTTAAAAAACATTTAACTAAATATGACAAAACTAGAGCAAAGAGCACAACAAATGTCTCAAGAAACGAAAAAGAAACGTTAAGTAGAAAATTAGGATATAATTTTACTGCAGCTAATGCACCTAAGACAACTAAAATATTATTAAATTGAGATTTTACAAAACTCAGTAAGGCTTTAAATAAGACAGGACCGAAATTAACCTCTCGGCCAACATTAGTGCTGCCCTGAAACCTCAAAGGTCCCTTGAGGTTCCTCTGATTTTCCATCTACTCTGCACAAAATCTCAGCCTCAGCGCAATGAATTACAAGCCCCTCTGCTTGCAAACTAATGCAGCTGCATTCATATTCAACTTAATCTACGAATCTGCCTTAGCATATTCATCATGAGGTCCTGATTTATAGCGGGATTTAAGCCAAGAAAAGAAATATCCAAGAACGGTATAGGAAAAGATTGCGAACTATTCCCAGGATGGCAGCCGGCGATCCGTGGCCTATTCAGATGTAACTGTATGGATGCACAGACACACAGAGCAGCCTCCGGGCACGGCTCACGCTCCCTCGCCCACCGATTGACTGGAGAGTCATTGAACTGAAGGAAAACTTGACATTATGTCTGAGAGCCCGACATAGATTGATAATAAGCCTGTCTGTCCCTACATCCTTCATGCAATATGGACACTCGAGTTCTACGTGAAAGAAAGCTATTTTTATTCTATTATGTGCCATCTGTGCGGCTGAATCTATAGTTTTTCAGGATACAATCAGTGGACTGTTGAAAAGCCCACTCTCTTCATCCCAGTAATGGAGGATGACTACTTATAAACCCATTTTCAAGCATAAAATTAGACGAATAATCATTAAACTTAACCATTAAACATGCCCACTTACTTCCTTAAGTCTTGGAGATGCTTCACATGTCACATCAAACAGGTTTATAAGAATCTTTTTGGTTTGGATAAGGCACAGGATGTAAATTTGCCACTATTGAAGCTTCATGTTAAAAATGCAAATGTGTCTTAGGTGGCTGAATGTGCAACATTTATCTCAGGGCCTCCGATGTAAATGGAGCCCAAGAGAGAGAAAGCAGCGCCTCCAATAATTCACTGAGACAAGTGTAAAGTGAAGACAGCCTCGGGGAGAAAACAGGGATTACTAGTTAATTCAGCTTTGTGCGAGTTAAATTGGCTGGAAGAGAGTGGCTGGGAGTATATGTGTGTGTGTGTGTGTGTGTGTGATTGTGTGGAGATATGGCACATACCGGTTTGGACGTGTGTGTAGCGGCGGACACGTACAGAACGTTATCAGTGTTTATTGCAGCTGTGCTCGGGTCAGTGGTGCTGATATGTTCATTGCAGTGCTGCTAAGTGTTTCACATAAAGAGAATGAACAATTAAAGCTTTTTGTATTCATCCTACAAGCTGTTTTTTTTTAATTTCCACCACTCGATGTCCGACTTGGACTCCAGCTGAACAGTTAAAAACCGGACTGGGGAATTTTTGAGAATAAGCACCACTTGGGTAATTATGGCTTTAGACAGAACTTCATCAGCAGTGGCTCAGGGACTCATTTTGATTATTTCATATGCATTGTAGCTAAATTAAGCAATCCTCTAAATGTTAAACTAAAGAGACACACAATTACTGAAATGTAACTAATAGTGAGAGGGTTTCTGAGCAGCCACTTCAATGAGAAATGCATGCAGAAGGAGGCTACGAAACAAGCTAATATGACGGAGAGCTTATGAGAAGATAACTTATTTTGGATAATCACAAATTTTTACATCTACTTATTATTACTTTTTTAATTATTCCCCTTACTTTTTGAATAGAAATCATTTTTGTGTCCCTACCAGAGGTCGATGGATTAATTGCTTTTGCTGATTAAACAGCTGGAAGACGTACAATCCTGTCTTGGTGTTAGGCACAGAGGACAGCCTTTACGTCCTGGAAGTACTCAGATTATTTTAGATATGTGAGAGACAGGGACAAGAACATAAAATTGAAATGGAAACTGTGTCTGGGTGATAAATGTGTGTCAGCGGCGAACAACTCTCCTTGAAATTTAAGAGAGTACCTGCAAGCACAGCTCCACTACACCTCAGGTACCTCTGTGTCTATTGACTTTCATGTACTTCAGGTTGACGCTGAAAGAACTTGTTAGGCTGTGTGCACTGAGCCTTGGTACCTTTTTGATTTTTGATGTACTAGTAATCAAATATTATCATTTATTAAGAGCTTTTAATAGGATATTCACCTGTGATACAGATTATGAGCCATAGATTGTGCAATGGCAGAAAAGTCAATACATTCAAAGGCTAATGATAGTAAACTAAACGCCCTCTTAACAACATATGCAACCTCAGAGGTGATTTTCCATTTGTGGTATTGTAAAAATACTCTAACAAGTAACTATTCCCAATAGGTAATGTAAAAAGATACCTTTAAATGGCAGTAATTGTGTAATGCACTCTACAGATATGCTACCTGAATGTGTTAGCTTGCCTGAACTAACAGGCTTGTAACTGATTTAAAGTGCTGATTGCGAGTTAATTTGTCTCTAAGCACTGAAAAAAGTCCCTAATTAAATAATCATGATATTGCAGCAACTTGCTTTAAGTAATAAAAACTCAAATGCAGTTTTTATCCAAACAAGCTAACAGGCTAACGCAAACATAAGACTATTTTCAGTGTTGCCTTTTATTTCTAATTTATTCATAATAAAAAAAAAGAGTAATTGGGCATCTTTGCATTAGTTACTTTCAATAAGCTTCCTGATCTTTTTAATCCAGTAAGAAAAATGATTGTTTTGGCACGCTGCCCGATCTGCTGTCTCTCTGTTTCATAGCCGAGGCGCTAGGCTGAGACGCTAAGTGTGGTGAAACACAGTAGTTTTTTATTAAATAATGAGTCAGGCAGCAGTTGGTCGGGGCCTGGGGACACACATAAGACGGAGGGGAACAGCTTGGGTTACTCAAATCAATCTGTTTATCTGCGACGCTAACCCAGGAACACTCGCACTGGGACCGTCCCAGAGACGGGGGAAGTTATAACACAATTTTCTGTTTGGCCACTACCATGCTGATAAAGTCAGATACTAATTCTCACAAGAGCTCTGAACACCAAAACAAAACAACAAGATAGTATTAGATGCAGTGGCCGTATTCTTCAGCCTCACCACCATTGATTTATTAATACACAGCACAGTTAGGCTGATATGGTCGGAGACATAGATTCAGACTTGCACAAACCTCAGTGAGAAAAGACAAGAGAGTCAGACAGACCAGACTAATGTATTCTACTCAACAACCTCTCTTCTTTTGCACTCTCTCTGCAACCAGGGGATGCAGAGACTGGATGGCATCCCGCCTTGAATCGCCTGCTGGATGCATGTACGGCTCCATTATAATCTCTGAGATTCAGAGACTGTCTTTCGTCTCCTAAACTTTGTGTACATACTTTCAGGCTCACTGGGTATATGAGAAAAAAGCAAGCATTTGTCACCTCGAGACAGTAAGGCAATTAAAATTTGATCCTAAGATAATGCAGTGAATTAAATGCACAGCTGTTCCTGTCGTCTGCACAGCCACAGTGTTTTCATCGTATGTACATGGCATCTGGGCTGCTGTGTTTGAGGAGCTGGCGCATGTTTCTCCACTAAGCTGAAAGTAATCACACTTTACTTAAACTAAAAGAGTGAACAGAAATTTAAGTGTGCAAACTATGCCATGTTTTATATAATTAACATTACACTTTCATTATTTTCAGCTCCACATGCCAAGGGATGTTAGCATGAGGTGTTGAGATTTATTAATGCAGGTTCAGATGCAGAGAACTAGCTAATCTAGCACACAGATGATTCTCATGTTTTTACTCTGACGTGCCAGTTCGAATCTCCATCAAAGTGTTAGGACTAGAGCTATAAAGCTATAGCTGCTTCCTAAACTTCTAAAATACTAATTTGCAAACACAAATGTGTGCAGAGTGAGACTAACTGCTATGTATAATTTATGGAGGGTCATAAAATATTTAGGAAAGGAGAAAAAATGCATTTTAAACGTACAGCTTTTGGCACTTAAATCCAAACTGTCTCTGTGGCATGCTAAATGTGCAGCAGACAGCGGTGATTGATAAGTTCGTGGCCTGAAGTAGAAGGATATGAGTTATATAAATCTCCTTACGTGCACATGCAGTTCTACACTTTGGTTGATTATGCAGAAAGTTTGAAGTTAATAACTTTTGTGGTATTTCTGTTTTGGTTGATTGAAAGCTGGCAGTGAGCTTTCTAAAAAAAGGACGTTGGCCTCATGCTGTCATCCCCTACAGCCGTTAAAAGGGCTCACCATGGAAGAACATGAAGCCAAACACTCGGGGGGGGGGGGGCAGCCTATTTCGTCCAGCATGGTGAGAAGTGGGATGCTGAAATGAGACGTGGCAGGGAGAGATGACTGCAGGAGGGTCAACGCTGTCCATTCTCGCAGACACTGCTGACTCGCTGTACAATTCATCTTCTTCTACCTGAGGTCACGACCTGATCAATCACCCCTTGTAGTTGGTCAAATAGCACAATTTGATTTACTATCTGCAGGGCTTTGGAGGTTTAACCTTGCACTTTTCCGTGTACGCACTGAAAATTTGCATTATACACTCGTAGACAGCCACCCTGGGAAGAATCCATGAATAACAGCTTTAAAGAATCCCTCCATACATTTTAATTCATCAGATCTATTCCCTCATTTGCCAACATTAGCTCCATTCAGATAAAGACAAGTGGACATGTTGTAAGATAACTTTTAAAATTTGTCTTATTTCCAGTTGCTTGAGAGTCTCCTGACTATGAGGAGATCCCCACTCTTCCTTTTGGCACAGTGGTGATGTGATGGAGCCTTGAGCAGAGACTGGCCAGCATTTAAAATGCTTGGATTATTTTACTAAAGCTAAGCATCTGCGTGAGGTCCATGTGGAGGACAGCTAGCCAGAGTGAGGCCAATTTTCTGGTGAGGCTGGACAATCTGTTCCTGTCCATCTCCACTTACTTCTCTCCCTCCCTGAAGAAGATGAGGGAGAGGATGGGGTGATGGATGAGGGAGGTAATGGGATCCTGTCTTCATCTGACAGCGCTGATATCTCCACTGCTGGCAAGAAGCTTCCACAGCAGCTGTGAGCCGACTACCCGATCGTTGGGAGAGTTTGCTGCAGGGGACATTCGGCAGCGTCATGCCGGCCGCTTCAAGGGGCTTACAGGCTTGGGATGACAGCAACATCAGTGTGCATTGTCCCCATCGTGGCCTGGAGTTTGTTGATGCAGCACGGTTTGATCCCTTGTAGGTTAAGGCCTCGCTGGCAGGAAGCGCTGGCAGGAACGAGCGGCTAAGCGCAGTACTTGTACCCTGGCAAACGTTTAGCATTCTTAGCCCTGGGCAATTGAGGCTCGGGACAAAGGCAGTGCCTCAGTGGTGATTTCAGTGTTTGTCCATCAAAGGCTGGCACTGCCGGAGGAGGTGCTTCCAATCGTATCTCTTCTACCTTGCATGAGGCCCTGAACTTGGATGCAGCGGCTGGTGCAGCCCCTCTTTTTTGTGAGGCTTTATATTGCAGGTTCATCCCAGGAGGTTAAACCCACAGAGCCCTGTTTAAGGGCTCCTCCTACATTTATAGAACTGAAGTAAAAACACATAGTCATCACTTTGTATCCCATTTTTCATTCTGACATCTATAATTTTAAGCAAGTTTTATATGCAATAAATCTGGCATGTTTTAGGGTTGGTTTGGCTTTTATCGCACCTACTTAAATCCATAGTGGTATATTGTATTCAATATTTCCTCTCCTTTGTAGTCATTTAATCTTAGAATACATTAAATGCACAACTTATAGTGCATATATTTTACAAAGATAGTAAAGATTTGGCTCCTCTTTTTTTTTACAATCAAGTAAAAAATTCACTTGCACAGTCTCTCTCAGTATAAGAGAGATGTGATGAGTAGTAAGACAGCAGCAAAGTCCCAAAAGTCAAAGGAGCTCAGGGTGTAAATAAAGCTCCGCATGACAGCAGACAAAACATTGCCTATGGAATTTCATCTCGGCTCTAAGATGCGCACATAACCCCGAGGCCACGACTTCTTCTCTGTCACCCAGGGACCGACGAGACAGTGGCAGTCACACGGGTGAAACTTGAGAGTTTATCTGTGAACTTGTCAAGAGGATGACACTGAGGGTGTCTGCTCCTGCCTGCCTTTTTTTTTTTAAAAAAGAAAAAAAAAATTCCAATTCCTAATGGTAGCAACAACTTTCAGCGGGTTCAAAGCAAACACTTGGCACGATTATCGAAGAAAAAGAAATGCTTGTCTCATCGCTGCTGCAAACGGATCTATAATCAGGTCAGGTACTGATAGCTGGAAACAGAGCTGAACACATGCAAAGTCTTCAAATCCAGCTCAGTTACATACAGAAATAACGACTAAATAAACTGATTCTGATTCTTTTTCATGAGTGAGTGATTGCCTGGCATGCCAATTGACCCACAATCCTCTCATTATCATCTCTAACAAGACTCTAAGAAAATGCTCGAGGCTTGACTAAAAAGGAATCCGTAATAAGAACAAACACTTTCCCGTGTTTTCTCATCTGTCTTGTACCTCGACGCCGTCACGCAACAAAGGATGTTTTAAGGACACTGTAGTTTTTTCTTTCTTTCTCACAAACTCATAAATCCCCCCTGAGCAGATGTGTCCATCTGTGATTTGTTTTGTTTCATACACCATGAAGGAGGGGAAAACAGCTTGCTGAGGCTCAAGACATATTGACAGTACAAACAACATGTTAACGCAGTAAAATTGAGAAGGTTGTATAAGTTCTAAGAAAAACTTCCCTTTAAAACTTCTATATGAAGAAGCGTCAGATGTGTCTTTATTTGAATACTTAGGAAACTATCTATTATAACAAAATCACTATAAATAGATGGGTTTGAACAGTTTCACTATTATCTGTTTGGGGTTAATTTACTATTTATAGCTAAAATGATACTTTATGCTTCTGCAAAGCTGTGAGAGTCTGTGTGATATAAATGCACAAGACTTTTGCACACAAATGCACATGTGCATGATGGTTTGCTTGGACTACAAGTGTGAATAAGTCCAACACCCACTGCAGCACAACTGCATGTTCATCTGCTTTCTGTGCAGTGAACTCTTACGTGCATAATGCATATAAAACATGACAAAACAATACTGAGAGTGTGGACATTAGACGTCCCAACATAAGATTTCAAGTAGTTCATATGAGATTTAAGAGACTCTCACTTACACAAAACAGTAGTGCATTCATCTTTTGGAGAGTTCACAAATCTGACTGCAATGCATCATGGGGTCTGTCTGGGTTTTCCTCCAGGCACTCAAAGTTCCCACCCACAGTCCAAAGACACGCAGGTTAATTATTTACTCCTAACTGCCATGAGAAGTAAATGTGAGGGTAAATCATCATTTATCTCCATGTATCGTATATCTAGGGTTGCTCTGGCCCCCCAATATAAAGGATTTAGCTAATAAAGATAATGGATGGATGGATAGTTCTAACAATAACAGTTCAGCAGCTAGCTAACAGCTAACTAAACTACATGAAGGGATCATATAAAATGATTGAAGACTCTGTCATCTTCACAGGCTCTCTGCAATGTATTTATTAACACTGAGACTATCCGAGAGGCATGAAGTGGCTGTTTTTTTGGCTGCACATTGGCAACTCCGAACCTCCCAGACTGCAGTAAAACATTCTTTGATATGGACTTTCCAGGGACACTGCAATAAATTAATGTCCATAGCCAATAAGTCACCACGAGCCTCCCTACCACTTTTAGTTGGTGACAATTCTCTTAAAATAGAAGTCCTCTATCTACACCATATAATTACTTTTCTTCAATTTAGAGAGCAAAAGTCTGCCTTTCTTGTATTCTTTTTTTTTTTTATTAATAAATAAGAGGAAACTGGTTCATGCAGTGCCATGCACAAATATAAACTCTCAGTTCCCTCACCAGGGGCATCATTGGATTTGAGAGTTTGCTGCTTTTATGTTCCCACTGCACATGCTCATGCCAGTTAAAAGACCTCCTGAACTAATTAATTAGAAAACCAAACTTGAAAATCCTCCCCATGTTGTGAAGCCTGAGAAAACTTGCAGAAATCCTCTGCGAATCCCTGTGATGTGGAGTTTTACAACCTTAATCTTGGAAGCGATCGTGACTTAACATTTACTTATCGATTCTTTCTTTTTCGTCGCAAAAGTCAGCCAAAGTCATATCATTTACAATTTCTGGAAGACAAGCGTAATACAATAAAGTCCCTCCCTTAAACACTTTATGGATTCCAGGTCTAAGGGAAGTGTTTTTGAAGGCCCTGCAGCACCGCAGATTTACACTGCACAGAAGAATAACAAGGCTCGGTGAATGCTCGGCTGAGTTGGCAGGAGCAAGAGACAGGGGAATCATCTAAGAGAAGGAGAGCCCTGGGGTATTGAGGAGAGGGAGGCGAGCGAATACGTTTCCTCAGCAAAACCAATTAGCAAATGACTCCCCGCACTCCGCTCTTGGAAGCTGAAAAGAGAGAACGGAGAGAAATGAAGGGAATGAGAAATGGTAGCACAACACTGTGTTTGTGAACGTATGTGTGTGTGTGTGTGTGTGTGTGGGCGTTGATAGACAGATTTCAAGTGTACCATGCACGCTGTCTGGTTGCTGTATGCATGCGTGCACTTCATCCCGTCTTTCCACAAGCATGAGACACTGATACATGTCTATGACTTTTACAATTAACCTGCTCCAGTCTGGTAAGAAACACAGGAACTATGCTAGCTGACACGCTATTGGCTGTTACTTCAAATGTTGGCAAAACATGAAGTAATTTTTTTGCAAAATCCAGGCTCTTAATCTCAGTGGACACAGTTGGAGGCCTAAAACCTGAATGCAACTGTAGGTAAATATAATAAAAAATCATTTATAAAGCATCTGGTTTGATGTTCATTGGCTGCCAGTTTCCAAAACACAAAGCCAGGCTTACAGTCCCGCTAGTGAAACTGTTATTCAGACAAAATGCTGATTTCAGCATGACATCATGCTTGTAATGCAAAACAGTTGTAGGCCTGTAATATTCACCATGTTCACAGTCTTAGTTTACTGTGTTAGCATGCTAATATATGCTAATTAGCACTTAACACAAAGCGCAGCTGACAGTGATGGAAATTAAATTTGCTTTGCTTAGTCCCAAACCAAAGTAATGGATGAAATGAAACTTAAACAGCAGCACTTAACGAAAAATTAAGAGATAAGTAGCACAAAAAACTTTGACAACGCTGGTGCTGCTTGAAAAGTATCACCACAGCCAATTGCATTCATCCTCTGACAACCATGAAAAACTCTAGGGTTGCCACCTGTTACGCCTCTGCTGTTAACACAAATTTTCACCTTCTCAATCCATCCCCGTCTCTCATGCCGCCCAAACAAGCCAATTCAATGAGACAGCAACAGAGGAATGCATTATGGTCAAGGTCTCCCAACACATTAAAGCTAAACCAAGTGAGAATTGCTCCTTAACCAATTAGATAATAATCGTCTAAAGTACAGGCTCCTTAATTACTCTCTTTGCTGCTTGTACTGTTTTCTGGGTGCATCAGTCATCAATAAAAAAATCTTACTGCACTCCACACAAGTCAAAAGATGACAACCTTTAATATTTGTAACAAATTTTAAGGCATTCCAACTGAATGTTGACAGCAATTTTTCCTTAAAAGCTAAAAATGTCAACTCACTTGTAGCGCTAAAGCGGATCATCACAGTCCTTTAGATTCATCCTCTAGGGCCAAAAAAATGTCTGTACAAAGTTTTACAACAATCTATTCAATAGTAGATTAGAAAAAAGCAAGAGCAATGCTGCTAGCATATCTAAAACCCGGTAAAGCCACAGTGAAAATAATCTAATTTCTCTCAAGAGCAATTAAGCAGTGCAACACTCCAGGTCTTTACCCGACACACCTGATGTTTCCACTGCTTGGGTGAGCTGAGTTGCTTTAAGAACCAGTCTGTCTAGCCAAAATGTCTCTAGGACATAACATGGCCGAGACAGTTTACCTTTAAACTAGATGACTGACAGGCACAGCGGTAATCAAAAATGAATCAGAAGGGACTCAGAGTCTGTACCTCACTGACGAACAGACACCTTATCCGGAGGTTTCGGTATGAGATGGAGGTTGGTGAGAAATCCCACACAAACATCCACCGCACACATCCATCTCTCCACCCAACTAGCATATGGTGCTGGACTCAGCTGTCTCCTGGCCTTTAGATAATTTACGCAACAGGTACTGTCATCCAAGCAATTTGATTGGTCAAAGATGTATTCCAGCACTGCTGATAATTCCCGGAGCAGAGCCGGCCATGCTTTATTGATTGTTACACCAACTGTTGCAGCAACAAGGGAGCTAGTTAGTGAGTGGTTTCGCTCTCTCCTATTCCAGTGTGTGACTCTAAAGGAAAAACACTGTTTAGGCAGTGGAAGCGTTTGACAAAGCAAAACTTTTTATCGGTCCGATCAGCGAAAGAAAGCATCGACCTTTTGTTCGTAAAACTAAGCCTATGAACAATAATGACCCAAGTCAACAAGCTTCACATTTTCTGAATAACTTAATATCACAAATATAAGACAAAGCAAATGCTCCATTAAAAGTAGTCGAGCGTACAGTAATAAAAGCAATCATACTGTAATAACAACGCAGCTCCGGACAAAGTGCACATACACGAGAGATGCAGTGGATATTTGGCTGTGCCTTTCATGCAGCATGCACTTGCAATCTGTGTGGAATTAATGTCTGATTTACTAAGGCAGCAGGTATTGTAATTACACAGTCAGCAACTGGGACTGCCTACTAATCATATTTCGTGAGTGAAGGAGAACCTAATGCACAGTGTGGTAGAAATTTCTCAAGAGCTATTAAGAAGCTCAGGAAAGAAGAGAGAATCCAGCCATGCTGAAACATAGTAAGTAAATAGATAGTAACACTTTTTACATAGCTGGAATTCAATTCTTACCGTGGAAAATAACACAAAGATCTGATGAAGTGAAATATGATATCGGTATATACTGAGGGACAAAAGTAGAGGTTGCTTATGGAAGAAAAACAAGTGATGGGTTACAGGCCACTGCAGGGAGGAGAGACATGAGTCACGCAAAGCAAATTATGTCACTATATGGCTGATGTTTCCCAAGGTAGCTGCAGCTCGGTGTGCATCAAAACAGCGCCATCACCAACACAACACCCATGTCATATTGTGTTCATTTCCTCTGGATACTTTTGGCCTTTGAACCGAGTCACTGCAGCTTCTCCTGCACACTTTTCTGCTCTGTCACGTACACTTCGGAGGCGAGTTACATTGTACATAAAATCCTCCCGAATGCACTTTTCACCTCCCTGATTCTGCACTATGCAAGGGTCAGCTTTATGCAAGAAACTCTCAGTCACATTTACCTGACCTCCTTTTATATTTGCTTTAATGCATATTTAAAAAAACAAGATAGCCTTTAAGAGGTATGAAAAAAATCCACTTTTCCAGGATGTAAATAACATTTGCAGTCACTTTCCGTTGATGCTCGTCCAATTTTCTAAATTCCAAAATATGATATTTTCCTTTTTCCAGAGAAAGTTTAGAAATTCCTAACCCTGAAACCGATAATAAATATTATGTATGAAATCTATAATGTTTTAATGTATAGTCTTTAAATTCTGGCATGTTAAAAAAGCAGATTTGAGCTGTGCAAGTGGAAACGAGCTGTTACCTGCAAAATCCATGAATTCTTCATGACTGTCAGATGTGATATCTGTGCAAGCAATATGTCTTACAATGATTTAAAGAGGCTGGTTGGAGAGAGTTGTGAGGTGTGTGGAAGTGCCAGCTGCTGCATGCATGTTTTGAATTTGTGAAAGTGGCATGTTTGAGCTAAAAAAACATGGCAAGCTGCTCTTTAAGTGACCACAATCTTCAGATGATGGCCAAACTGCTTCTCCTCAATACGAGGGTGCAGTTTCCGTGTTTCTACACAAACAGCAAAGGTGCCAGCGTTTGAGTCATATGGAACTGCGCCGGTTATTAGCAGCTATAGCTCTCAAAATTAATACTGCAAGTATTAAAGCCATTAAAAGTAAACAAGATTCACTGGATGAAATTCCCACTCACTGTTCTTGCCAAGCAGCACTTGTAATGTTTTGGAGAATGCAGCGTACTTGGATACACAACTGAAAGTCTATTAGGGCTGAGCTGTTAGTTTTACTAATGAACAAACATTGTGCGCCAGGCATTGGTAGGGAGGGAAGTTAGCTGGCTAGGACAAGAGGGCTGACGGTCAGACTGAACATTATACAGCAGGACAGTTGTTAAATAATGGAATATATGGCAGAGCCTGAACCGTGGGCAGGCATTACTCAAACATCAGGTACATCATGTACAGTACAGTTCTGTGCAGGTACAGGGCGAAAGAAACAGGTTGGTAGCTGGAAGGTTGAACTAGAGTTCAGCTTATGCATAGTAGCTCCGCACTTTTCATTCAAAACAAAATGAAAAATATAGTACAGCCTGTGACTTTTCATTGCATGAATCAGGAGCTTGTAAAATATTGACCGATTCCTTGCGGTACTTAAAAGTGGCTACAATGGAGGATAATAATGAAACTATGGGGGGAAAAAAAAGAGTAAGAAAAAGAAATGATTTTTGTAAATACCAGGTGCCTACAGGTGGGAGTTAGAAAACAAAGCAACACACACACAAGAAAAAATAAACTAGTTTGAGCGCAGCAGTGATACTCTGCAGAACTTATAAAGTTATACAAAACTACCATTAAAAAAGGGCAAAAGCATTTATTTTTATCGACCTGCAGCCAATCAAAAGACCATAAGCTTGTTGATAAAATAATTAGTGGACTGACTGACTGAAAAGACCGACGGATTCTTAATTAGTCTATGATTTAAACTTCCTGTGTCCAATCACTGCACCTCAACATAAGCAGTACCCTACTTAATGTTTCTGAAGCTGAATCCGACCGGCTTTGTCACGACTGACACATGGTTTACTTCATTAAAAGAGATGCATTTTGGGTATGTTCAGGCACCAAAAGTCCTTTTTTTAGGTTTTGGAAGAAAAAGAATATAAGGTTAGGTTTCAGAAAAGATCTACATAGATTTCACTTTGTGAAACTGTGGCAGTTTTTCAGGTTCACACACAATTTAGTTTGATTCGTTGATTTGATTTTTGCTTTTGTGCAGAGCTCAAACCCGGACAATACGCTCCCTTAGACCACCTAAACTACTTTCCCCCTGACCTCTGTCACTCTGTCTGGTGAAGCCGTCACTTTGAGCCTGGAATATGAAAACAGACTGGTTTGCATTGGAGTTCGTCTCTCTTGTTTCAAAATCAGCTTGTGTACGAAACACACCGGACTTTTACCAAAGCAACAATATCTTTACAAGCTGAGAATGAGCCTGAGCTGCTGTGCTACATGATTGAAATCACCTCCTGTCTCATTGATAATATTTAACGAAATCCTGATTCCAGCCTGGTATGGTGACACACAGTCTTCTGCAAAGGAACAATCTGTCCTCCATCAGCTGCTCCTGTCAAGGTGCTTTTGAGTCAGACTCCCAACACTAACTGCTCCGGTGAACAGCTCAGTGACAGTCGGTACAAGCCTGCAGTTGTACTCTGCAACTCCCGAGCGCAAATCTGTGCAAGTGAACTAGAATAAAAGCAGGGCGGTTTTGTTAAAAAAAAAAAAAAAGAGCAGCGCATTGAGGTGGATGTATTTCTGCAGTGTGGAGTGCAATTTTACAGAACAATTTTCATTCGGATTAATTTGATTTGGCTTTTTTTTTTTCTTTTAAGATAATAAAAATAATAGCAGCATATCATGGCACAGACGGGGGGGGGAGAAAGTAGGTTAGGTTTGCATAATAATAAATATGGAACAAAGCCATATCATTTCCCTTTGTCTGATTTAAGCTTTGATAACATCATCTCGCTATGACCTATATTCCGTGTTCATCATTTCCCAGCTGTGCTGCATCATCTTTTCCTTTTTTCCACCCTCCTTCCCTTGCTTTTTCTTTTCTTTTTTGCCTTTCCAGAGGACACTGATGATTCATACTCTAATTCACCAGTTTGGGGTATTTGTGTGGAAAATGCAGAGAGAGGGAAGGCAAAAAAAAGCAGCGAGAGACAAATGAAGAGAGAGGGAAGAGCAAGAGAAACAGAAGCAGAGGGAAGGGTAAAGAGATAAGAGGAAGAGATTGTGAGCCAAGGAGGGAGACTTATGGGCTATTTTTAGTCTCCAGCTGTGTGAGTCATTCTGTAACAGCGTTGAGAAGACCCAGTGGTGAACGTTAGAGCGGAGAGGGATTGCAACACGTCGTCTGTGACACACATTGACGCTTTGAAGATCGTCTCTCCTATAGACGAGCACGCATTAAAAATGTACGGCAGTCTGGCTCATAATGGAGCAATGGCGCTGGTTATGCATAAAGCTCCATGGAAAATTATTCTTAATTGAGCGAGCCTTGATCTCGTGTTCTGAAGTGTGTCGAGTGGGACGCGGCTTGCAGCCTCACCATCTCTCACTGTTCATTTTATTACGCTCTCAGCAACACAAGCACCGAATGCATGTGAGGGATGTAAAGAAAGTCCATATGTTGGTTTTAATCCACTAAGCACTCTTTAAGATGTAAACACTGCTGTTGTTTTTTTTTTTCGAGTGAGCCGTCCTTAGGCGTTAAGCTGGAATTTAAGACAAAAAAAAAAAAAAGGTTTAACATGCATCAAGTGAACTGGGTTGAGCATGTTACACAGAAGTCCTGCATATGAACTGAAGCCTGAAAAACTCTGCACATGCACAACTTTTTTTTTTTTTTGCAGATAAGAAAATGCAGCAGTGAAATTTCGCAGCTTGAGAGAAGATACTGTCAAAAAGAGGCTGAACCGGAGATACCAAACACGAGTCGAGAATATTCTCACGGCTTAAAATTTTACGCATAAAGTTCTCTTTTTCTGGCTTGTGGGTCAGAACTGTATTAGTTTTAACTTTCCAGCACTACAGTCTGAGCTACTGTTAAATCCTATTTTTTTTTTTTTACCCCCACTGTCTCTGCTTCTTCTCTGTAAACACAATATCTCCAAAGAACATCGCAGCAGAGTTCTGGTTGATTAATAAAAAGTATGCTTCAAATGTCTTGCTGCTCTCCATAGGGAAAAAAGGAAAGTATATCCACCTGTTAAAAAGCTTCTGAAAAACATCTCAGACTGGGCAGAGAGGTTTCCAGGGAAAACCTGCAGTACATGAGTAATGCATTTTGCATTCATTTGAAACAGTAGCTGCTAAAAATCGACCGGCAGTTAAAAATTTAGCTCCAAATATGGCCACTAGAGCCCCAAGAAGAATTGAAAAATACTGTAAAAATTGTCTGAGTATGCCAAATAATGTGAGTTTGTGCACCACTTCAGTCCAGATTAAAGTATCTCCACAACTATGAGATTGATTGGCATGAAAATATGTGCAAAAATCCACATCCTCCAGAGGATGAATATCAAACCTTAACCGTTATTTTAGTTTATGTGTGTTGGATTCATGGTGTGAGACAATCTTTTATTAAAATGTGTTACTGACCATATTAGCTTAACCTTTGATTGCCTTATGTCATGCTATTAAAGCTTTTAAAGCTGTGCAGTTTGAAACCACTCAAGCTGTCCTCCCGAGGCTTTTATATTAAATAAGACGGCATTCAGACAGGTTTATTAATTCCGTCTAATAGCTGACATCATTTTTATTCATGCATGGCTTCGCCTCTGTAGCGTCAAATGACTCTTTTTGTTGACACCATGCTCAGACCGATCCAGCACACGTCAGTACAGTATTCAGCGTTTGTGCTGCTGTGTACAGTGAAATGTTTTCACATGTATATTCATGTCAGTGTGATGTGAGAGAGCTTTATTCTCATTCCCGGGTTTCTGTGCAGGAATCATCCTTTTTTTCCTCCTGCAGAGGTTTTGGCAAACCTTAAGAGGCTGTACACGGTGGGGATGATTAAGGCGCCGTTTGAAAGCTCAGCCCATTTGAACTCTGTTCCCCGCCGCTCCTTTTTCTGAATCATCATCTTATGAGCACAGCTAACGTTCCTTATCTCCCTTACACCTGCCCTCATTTCAGCCTTGCCCCCCTCCACCACCACCGCCATCTTTCTCTCTTTCTCTCCGTCTTCATTTTTCTTTACAGTCCCAGATTATATTTTCAAGGGACGATGAGGTAATTGTGTTTCCAACCCCGTTGAAGTTAAAACTGCACAAGGGAGGAGGCAATCTCTTCGGGAAAGATGATTTGTGCCTCAGCGGATGATCAAGTGTGTGTGTGTGTGTTGCATGGAGTGGGTGGTTGGTTTCGACAGAAGGGGCCGCACTTAAAAAATGATGCAAAATCCTCTTGTTGAGGTAAATCCATAAATAAAGGGATGCATATGTTTGATCTCCGGATGGTTCAAAGGAAGGTTAAAAAAAAAAAATCATTAAGTGATGCAACTTATGTGCCATACCGGCTTCCTGACTGTTTTATTTGGAGATAAAAATCAGTTTTAGAGTAGAACTAGCTGAAACTTTTTTTTTTAAAATCACTGGTGGTATTTTTGTGCATGATGAATCGGTGCAGAAAAAAAAAATCTCTCTCCATATCAACTGGAACTTGGAGCACCAACCAAAATCAATTTCAAAACTAATTATATTCATATTTCAGGAAATTGACCATATGGCTCTAATCAAACCAGGCAAAGCGGGGAAGGGGGAACTCACTGAAAATGACTCATTAAAAGCCACTTCTGTCAGATTAAGTTAAAAACTACACCGAGGAGCAACATTTTTCTGACTCATTTGCAAACATACACAATGTATGGAGCCCTTTAGCGTCGGATTTGTGTCTGACATGTCCGTCTAGCTCCGTCAGATAAGCTCAAATAAGCTACTCCTTCATCTGCACCATTAAAACGTTCTTATGAGTGGATTATAGTTTTAATCCAGTAATAATTGGATTATTGTTTAACATTTTAAAGTGAATAAATGACTATTTAAGCTTAAATTTAAGCTAATAGTTTATCCGTTACTTTAAGCTAGCAAGTGAAACTGCTTATCCATTGGTTTAAGCAAATTATTGCTGCTGTTAAACCTTATTCGTAACTAATAATTGAAATAAATTATAAAAGTACTATGGTGGTTAAAAGTTAAAGGGTTTCCTCAGATTTTTGGCTGCCAGTGCAAAAAAATAAAAAATCTACTATGACTACCACTGTCAGCCGGATTACTCAGACTCCCACATTTCACTTGGACCTAAACATGAATAATTCACAAAGTCATTAACCTAAGCAATTTGCCCACAGCTCTCTCCTCCGGCCTGTGCAAAAAAATAAAAATAAAAAGCTCTATTTGTGGAGCTCTAACCCAGAATATGTCTGACTAAATTTTAGAGGTTTCAAAGATTTCTCTGGGGCAGCAGTGGTCCGCCATGATGATAATGATGAGGACAACAAAGATTTGTTATATAATTCAGTGAAGGAAAAGTCCTTTTGGGGATGTTCAGAACAGAATATGCCTGCAAGCGTGATTTGTCATATTATCTGTGGGTTAAAACAGAACCGAATGAAGCAAAAATAATAATCTTGTCTTAAAGTTTTCTTTTAGTTCTGGTCAAAAATGTCTGAAAAACCCCCAAAACAAGAAGACAAACAAGCTTTGAACCTTTTTATTCTCCAAACCAAACCTTAACCTCAAAAAAATCAGTCATATTTGACACATGTAAAATATGACACCACTTTAAATTACATTATAAGAACCAAAAGGCACAGGCTATTATAAAAATTATGCATGAAATGTGCTCTTAAAGTTTGATGTCAGATACCTCTTGAGCAAATGTAAGATCCATTAATGTGTAGGGGGGAGACGATGAGGAAATATGCATATGACATGAATGTTTCATGACTCTGAATTATCTCGGTCGTGCCCTGCCCTCTGCTGTAAAAAATGCATGCACAAAATATTGATGAAATATCCCGCCCTGACAGAATTGACGTGCTATAAATCAAGAAATGTCTGAAACGGATAAAAATCGATGTGTCATGTCTGAAATTACACTTTTTACCCGGCTCTGACGTATCCTTAATGTGAAGATCCAAGATAAGGAAGCCTGTGAGATTTAGAGAACTAATGAATAAATATGAGCCGGGGTTCACATTAAACTGCATGGGCGCTGGCAGCTCATAAAGCCACGTACATACACAGTCGACTGTTGGTGAGTTTGTGATGTTTTAATCAAAAGAAACATATTTAAAGCTTGAAATTATCTTTACTTGGTTCTTATCTCAGTAATGCTTTTTGCTAAGCTTTAGATTTATCTACATATATACCACTATCTTCTGCTGCAGCCTTTAAAAAGAGTCACAACCGCTGACATACACTTATACTAAGTGATTTCTAATCCTAAAGTCAATAAATATGGTTTATAGCTTTAGTGCAGTTCAGCTTTGTCTGATTTCACAGTAAACTGGTAACAAGAGATGCTATTGGTTGCCCCCTGACCGAGATGTTTTAAGGCCTCATCCTCTTCCAGACCACAGAAGAAAACATATTAACAGGTCGGACTTAAAATACCACTTTTTCTGCATTAAGACTAAAATAAACTCATAATATTGCCTATGCACAAATTTAAATTGTAGGATTTTAGGACGATATCTGAGATTTTCAATCCCATTTTTACCTTTGCCAAAGAAAGTCATTAACAGATAAAACAGATCCAACAGTGTAGCAAGATTGGATCTGGACATCTTATCCAAACTAGGAGAAAAACTGTGTTTTGAAGTCGTTTTTCACTCCGAAAAAAATGATTTTGTTTCTAATGTTTATGCTCAGACGCTGGAGGCTGACCGCTGACTTTATCTGGCTTTCTCTGACCCGTACAAGGCACTGTGATAAAAATTATATTTATCATCTTTCTTCAGATACAGCCAAAGGTGACTCTGCACGCACACACACACATGCACACACACACACACGCGCTAACACATGAAGCTGCTGTGTTCTCTGACGCACTCAAAGCTGATTAGAAAGCTGCTGATGTGAACTTTACCTGCAGCTCAGAGTAAACCTCTGCAGGGAACGCTCAAAAAGGGACAGGGACAGCGGGAGGTGAAATGCTGAGAATTATGTAAAAGTTATTTAAACTCCCTGATCAAAAGCTATTCGGGACTAATCTCAAAACATTCGGGGCTTAAGTCCTGACAGAAAGCACTTAGCAGGACCACTGCGGAGGTGAGAATTACTCACTCACTTTCTCCTTCTTGGTATTTTACAGCAGCAGCAGCAGTGACTTGAGCTGCTGACCCCTGTTGGCACAACCCTGCCTAACCAGCCTTTAGGGTAACAAACTGTGAGTGTAAACACACTGAGCCATAAAATACATTTTCAACACAAGAAGCAAAATGTGCAGGAGTCGATTTTGTTCTCAGTCTTATAATATAGAAAAACAGATCAGTGCTTCATTGCAGGTTTGATGTATCTTTGCAAAACAGACAGAATCTGATTTTGTGTGTCTCATGATGCTTTTTCTTACATTTGACATGATTTGTGTTTTTCTTCCAGCTTTTTTTAGATATAACTAAATAATTATCACTCAAAAATGCACATAACAGGAGCTTTATAACTTAATTCAAAGCATATATGATCTGCAATATAAAGCTCCCTGAGAGAAGGTTAAAAAATGTAAATATGACAGTGTATACAACATTAAAACAAATGTCATGTGATAAATACATAGACATAAATGAACAGTGTTTGCTTTGCTGTTGCACTGGTATTTGTTGTTAGTAAGAGCTGACTGACTCCAGTGGATTCTGCAGATGTGAAAAAACTCAGGGTGCTGTGCAGACGGCTGCGCCGAGGCCCCATAAATCCATTTTATAATGTTGATTCAAAGAACACATGACCTTTAGCTTGCTTAGAATCTGTATAAACAAATGACATTGCTCCCGCGACGCCGTAGCCTGTTCTTTTGCTTCGCGGAGGGCCGCTCACCGTTGATGTTTCAATTTGTGCTGTCCCAGAAATGTCAAGTTAATTTTTTCCAGAGTGATGGAATTGTTGAAATGCTGGTATCGTCATAAACGCATCATCTATCTCGGATCGTGCCTCTGTTTTGCCACCCTGTATGGTTTTCTCTGTCTTTTCTTCTTCTGCTTCTACCTGAAAGCCTGTAACCTAAACGCTTCAGTCTGCCTGTTGAGTCTAAATAATACAACTTTCTTGTGTAGTAACAAACAGTGAAACACACCTTTTACACAAACCAGCCTTGTTATGCAATTTAAGGCCTTATTAGTATCTATTAAGCCTTTATTAAGGCCTGAAGTCATGCATAATTAAATCATAGCTGCTTTAAGTGACAGCAGCGACTAGCTACGACCAGTGCAACTCTCTTATCCAAATATGGTCACTTCCTTAGCAGCCCATCATGACATTTTATATCACAAACTGTGATGTCAGGAAACTATTCTCATTTGCATCTCAAACTTCCCCGAAACGTCCCCTGATGGCAAATGAATGATTAACATTCATCCTACGTAGTGACGGTCAAACATTCACCTGAAGAAACAATTTTTTTTTTTGAGTTGGGGGGAGGACTTTAATTATGTTCTTTGGAGTTCATACAGATCAGGACTGAAAACGTTGTGTAGGCTGAGATTGAGCCATTTCACGAAACAGCATGGGTCCCCAAAATGAAGGCAGCTAAGCCCGCCTCCCATGTTCAGAGCTGCTTAGTCATCACAGATGAAACGGAGCTCTTGCTGCCATTAGCTGAAGAAAAATGAAAGTCTCTGTCTGTCTGTGGTCAGAGTAAAAAAAAAGTGAAGAAAAAATAAAATCCTTAAAAAAATAAAACGACCAAAGCACCTGAAATACACCAGCTGAAGAAGTTTCAAACCAAAACATAACAAAAACTAAGCTTGGAGGAGAATAAGGAACACTGGTACAAGAAATTTAAACTCTAAAAACCTTTAAATTATATTTTATCCTTCTGTTTTCCACCTGTGAAGCTCCTGGAAACATTATCAGCTTTTTCTTCCCAGTGTCGACAGCAGGGAAAGGAATTGAAAATCATGGATGTGGGCGGTGACGCTGAAATTCCAGACTACATCATGTTACTGTAACTGTTAAGAACATGATGCACCTGCTGCAAAAACAATACCACTCTTTTAAAGCGAAGCCTCGCTTAAACCATCGGGATGCAGCACGTAGCCTACTTGTTGCTACAGCGTGCCAAGCTGTTGCTACACTGGGTGGAAAAGAGGAATGAATGCATGTCGACCTCTGCTGCCGCTCCCTCGGGCCACTATTGTCAGCAAATGAACTCATTTTCTAATTGTGCATTAGCAAAAAAGCCCTATAAGGTTGTTTTCAACTCTGCCTTTTTGGAGTAATAACCAGTTTTTTCTGAAAATATTAAAGTGTCTCTTTATAGAAAGGAGTTATTATATATTAGAGTAACTGACAAGTATCTCAGAAATTGTTTGCACTGAATTGTTAATGTTGCTTTGGATTCTTTTCAAGTGATAATGAAGAAGCCCCGTCCATGGCTGCAGCTTCACAAATATTTGTTTTCAGACGGAGACATAAAATCGTAGGAGACTCACTTAAAGCACTTGGTGGATGTAATATTTATAAGTAGAAACCAAGGTTATCGTGTTAGCATAACAAGGATACAGAGTTATTAATGTGAAGCACTGAAAACAAGACCCAAACAACATTATTCAGCTGTAAAAAAACTGTCTTGTTCCTTGTTAGGAGCTTAAATCCTGTAGATTTGTCTAAAATACGCCACCTATTGGTGAAAAAAGAAGCAGTTTGTCATGTTATGCTGGTGGGCTCCATTTACTGACATGGAAAATGTTCATTTGTGCAATTTTGTGTCTCTTCATGATCATTTTTACAGCTGGACGACACATGTCAACTATTCTGGGCTCCTTAATTTGACAATATCCGCTGTAATCTGGGTTTGTGGGAAATAGAGTTTGTTAAACATAAATACCAACCAGCTTTAATTCAGATTTAGTTCTGTTCCACTCAAATACTGTCTAGTATTGCAATGATCCTGTATTTTAGTTATTTACACTCATACAAATTAAGTTTTTGAAAAAGTTTGTTTCACTTTTAGGATGGAATGAAAATATTCTGGTATCTAATAACTAGTTTCTTATAGATGATGCAGGTTAGACGGTGAACAGGTCGAAGCTGCTCATTGCTGACAAGGTCCAGGCTCTTTAACCTATGAGCCGATAGCTTGAGTGATCCTTTAATCCCTTTAATCAGTGGTAGGTAGAGTGCTGAAAATATGCTCAATAAAAAGCACAATTACTGCCATGAAAATGAGAAAATTAAAAGAGAAAATTACCATTTGAGAAACATTAAAGGATAAAAGTATCAGGTTTTATATCATTTTAATGTAATAATTACAATTTTTATCCCAGTTAACCGCTGTAGCTACAATACTAGTTAATTAGTATGACAGAGATTAACGTAACATATAAAAATAACAGGTAATGTTAGCTAGCTGTGCACTTTTTATATTTTAATATGCTTCAGAGGTTAAATGAGGAATTTCCAAAGGCTCAGATAATAATATTTTTCAGCAGGCACAACAAGCACCTCACATTCGGTTCCTCTGCAACTGTCTTTTAGATTTTGGTCTAATAAGTGTTGATGTGTGGCGCCATTTTTTCTTCCAGGCAGCTGCAACTTGTCATGTGCAGGAAAGTTGCATTTAAAGCAGAAGATATAAAGAAAGTAATTGAAAAATGTTGTAAAGTAAAAGTAACTTAATAGCTTATAAATGTACTCAACTACAGAGCAGAAATGCATGTATTTTTTAAAAAAATACTTTTTACTTGTGATGCATTACAACTCACCCCGGCCTGTGATCATGTTTCATTTGGTGTTTTGCATGTGACACGATGTGAGGCCAGTCCCTTAAGCCCACAGACAAATGTTATCAGCGTCCTATTAACATGCTAAATGTGTCTGTTATCCGTAACTTATTAATATGCTAAATATATCTGCATGCCATGACAGAGAGAGACAAAGCTCTGTGGGCAATGTAGCTCATTATATCTGACTGCGACGCGGTGCGCTCCTGAATACCTCGCTAATGTTTGCTCATCAAGCTGACCTGCAGGGCATGCTGCTGTTAAGAAACTCTTAGATCCGCAGCGGAAGCCTCGGCGGTACGAACCGTCGTCGCCACTGGTGTCAATGAGTCGCCTTTGAAGGGGCCGCTCTGATAGGCTGTGTAGCGGTTTCACCTGGAGAACCAAAAAAAAACTCAGAGGCAGGGTGTTTGAACAGGTTTCTGACTTATTTTAATTTGTGCACATATGCTCCCATTTGGGTCCAAAGCTAAAAGAAAGAATGCAAAAACAAACTTGAAGCCTAAAAGCCTTGATTTTCACTCATCGACTGACTTATAAGTGCAACAAACAACTGCCTGCTCACACGGCCTGCACTCCATTGGAGCCCTTTGTCTCAACACATATTCCAATATTCAGACATTTTAGCCTTTTTTGTTCTAGCAGCTCTTTCGAAATTGAAAACTATTCAATCTGCTTTGCTTGTTCAGTTCTTTTGTACTGATCAGGTAGTGTACAATTAGCTTGTCAGGTTGCGCCGGGGGCAGCTGTTCTTGTCTTTATAATAATGGCAAATCGGTACGGTATGGACAATAAACTGAGAGTGGCTAAAAAACCTGCCTTGAGCTGCAGACTGGGAATTGTTCAGCAGTAGAAATACTTTCTTAAAGCCTCCATAATTGGCCTCTTAACTTCCTAAAACTCACTTCCTGTGACCAATAAAGCCAGAGGAGAATTCTCTCTCAATTAGGTAAAAAGTGAAGATCTTGCAGATTACTGCTGTTAGGAAACCATGAAAACACTGAAAGTAGCAAAAAGGGGGGCAGCTCTGTAGTTGTGTGCACATTTTGGAGGTTTCTTTACAAGCTACAGTTTGTTTTTAACTGATCAAATGCATTGTGATCATTATATCCAATGTTCTCGTGTATTCAGAGCTATATGATCCCTTTTCTGCACAGCAATAGATGGAAAATCCATAAATAAAAAATGCAATTATAAAAAAAAGGTTCAGAAAAGCAAAAGGCACATCCACGGTGCAGCTGAGCATGACAGCTTACACTGGTAATCCTTGGGCAGAATGACTTGCTTGTAGTCATGTTGACTTGTGATACCAAATCAAAGTAACAACAGAATAAAAAGAAAGAAAGGCAACTGGGGAAAGTACATGACTGTTGAGAGGCGGCCATTATTTTAGAAAAAGGTTAAACTCATTGTAAAGATTTTCCTAGAAAAGCATAATTGAATTTTTGAAGTATTAAATTGAACATTTGCTGCTTCATAACTGGATCATCTGCAAGCTGAGGGAAATCCAGTCCAGTAAAAATCACTGAGTTGACAAGACATTTGCATAAGAGCACAACAGATAAACTGCAATCGGTGTCTATTCATGGCATCTTTACCTTCGTTTTAACAGGTATTTGACTCCTAAGGGTTGTTGCCTCTAATCTTCTCTCAAAAAAATAAAAAGGCCTTAAACTATTTTCCTGAACCATTAACAGTAATATTTTTTTATTGAAATCTTATCCTCAGTGCAAAAAACAAGTCTTGTTTGTGCAAAAAAGGGCCAAAGTAGGACAACAACAAAAGCAACACAGCAGAAATCTTCCAATAAAATGGCTCGTGTGCCCGTTGAGACAAAGACGCTGTTAACAGTGTTACAGGTGAACAATGTCCTCTTTGCAGGGGATCTGACAAAACACCGTAAAGCTGATCTCAGAGCTGTAGTTACCGAAAGGTGTTTTCACTTACTCCTGGTAATGGAGTGATCTCGGCAAACAGAATAAGCTAATAACAATGATAACTGCTCGAAATTGTCCTTCCCCTAAGTGCAAAAAAGAAAGGAGAAGCGAGGGAGTCGTTGAGCACATTCTGCACACGCCCACACAGTCTCCAGGTCTAATCAGGCAGTAAGTGAAAACACCTGTATGGATGGGCAATGGGTGTGCAAGGAGAGAAAGAAAACACACAAGGCAGGGGGCGGAGTTTAAATTGTTTTCTTTTTCCTGATAAAAAGCAGTCCATTTCTTCTTGTTTATATCCTGTTATGAACCATTTTCTGCAGGACTTTGTATTATTTTGTTCTTTCTTGGGGGAATTACAATAGAGAGAAGTCCTGCAGTAAGAAAAAAATAAGGGATTTTGGAGTTGCATTCTCAATAAAACCCTTTTTTCCTCACTCTTTAGTTTGATACAATGGAGTGATTAGACATCTGGAAGCTGCCAACCACAGCAGTTTTCCACTGCTGGTCACTGAGCAGTGCTATTAAAGCATGGCTGGGCTGAATGCTTTGCTAAACAAGTTTCAACAGCTGTATGTGCGGCTACAGACTCAAAAAAAGAGACTATACAACTCAAAAATAGGCCAGTTTTGCTCAAAGTGAAAGAGAAAACGATGCAACCAGACGAAGCAGTCTTGCAGATTGACTGGAGTTTATGTAGTTTATATGCTGTCACACCAGGTGAGCCGCATTCACCCTAATGAACACTGACTCCGCCCCCAGACTCCTGCAGGAGAATGGGATAAAACATTTCTTATTGTGTCTTTGCAGAAAAAAGTTACAGACATCAATTTTGTGACTGAATGCGCTCAATTAATTGATCAGTTGATTCATGGATGCATTCATCTTTGCAGATACTTTTTCCCCAAAGTAGCCATAAATAAAATACCAGAAAAAGAAGTCAGCCTTGCATGTTCAATAGCAGTTAATTGTGTTTTTGCAGGAGGCAAAGACGTACAGTCAAATGCACATCACATCTAATTAAATTCGATCAAATGAAATGGAGCCATTGTGGCGTAATGACACAGCCGTTCCTGCAAGTATGTGTCCTAATTTGTGGTAGAAACAGACAGCGGCTCTGCTCACATCAAACAGCCACCACAGCTAGTGTCAAATCAAAAGAAGATGCTATAATGCAAAGCCACATACTGTGCTATTTATAGGCTATCGCTACTGCCCTGTTTTCTAATGCATTCCCATTCCTGCAGAGATTTTTCTTGCATAAAAAGTGCAGAAGTGTATTTCCTCTTTAGTCAGTTTGATGACAGCGGAGATAAATCTAACTTGTATGTTTTTGGAAGGAGGTTTTGTTCTAATATTGGTGCAAAAACACTTAAAAAAAAGGCTGTGCTCCCATTCAGTTAATGCCTCGTCATCTAGATCTGCTGGTTACCTGTTTTTTACTGTTATTGCACTCTCTGCAGGAAACTCTGAGGCTTTGTAAAGGCATTCAAAACATAACTAGATGGCATACAGTGGATTTAAAAGCTTTCGAGTGGCTCTGCGGTCCTCCACGACACCTCTGAGACACTGCTGCAATTAATGCAAGTTAAATGGTGCTTTAAGAGATCACTCTTCTCTCTCTGTCGCTCAAAATAATAACGGAAAAAAAGCTTTTAAGAACATCTAAACATCAAGTGCATAAAGATGAGACCAGAAAGGTGAGAGGGAATCTCCCCTTTGCTTTAAAAAAGGAATCGCTTCTGCAGCAAAGATTCCTGCTGGCTTGTGTTCAAAGAGACTGAACAGACTCCAAACAGTCCCAAGTGTGGGACTGTATTTTTTTTTTCCTGACACTGTCTAACATCTCTCCCCTCCTTCCTCTCTTTTCCTTCTCCACTTTATCTATGATGCTTTCCATTTTCTCTCTCTCTCTCTCTCTCTCTCTCCTTCCTGGCTTACTTTTTTTCCCCCCGTTTTCTCACTTTTTACTCTCTTTTGATTGTGCTGCACTGTCGAGACTGGGTTGTCATGTTAACGCAATTTCAAAAGCGAGAGAATAATATGCTGCGGAGAATTCATACTCGAGATTTCATTTCTGTTTCCACAACTCTGTTTTGGAGCTTTTTTTTTCTTTTTTTGAGTTGTGTCTAATAACTCTTCAGAAAAAAACAATTATATTCATTTCTGTAGCATAAAATGAGACCTTCAATGACACCATCGCTGAAAAGATGTGCTGCTTTGCTGCATGAGTGGAGGCTGATTTTGAATGGCGTTAAACACGAGGTAAAACATTCTAGGCGGCAGCAATTATGAGTGATTTTACACAGATCAAGGTTTCAAAAGCTGCCTTTAGTTAAGAATCAAGCAGACTGCTGTGCATGTATTAAATGCCGACTACAAAGGACAATCATACATTTGTTCATCCTAATTAGGACAGAAGAAACCTCACATACTGTAAATTACCTGCAATATGTTCACAGTGATATTCTTTAACATCATGAATATATACATTACCTTTACATTATTGTTTTGGCTTTTCCAATGACTTCCTCAGCATTCCTGCTTTGATTCAATTTATGGCTGGATTATCATCCAAGCAAAGGGGCCCGGGCCCTCAGGGGTCCATAAAATTTCAAAGTTCACAAATTAGCAGCCTTAAAAGTCTGATTTATTGGAATTATTTTTGATTACACCTTTCAAAGTACAAGGGTTAGGGCCATCTGTTAGAGGGCTTGAATTAAAATCTAGATTTTTAGTAATTCAACTTCTTGCACGGACTTAGTGCATAATTCTTAATAAATGTGCGCTTAATGAAATGACCTGAAATTACTTATTAAATGCTTCCAATGCACTGAGAATGGGGGATGACAATTTTGCCTCAGGGCCAAAAGGAGGGTTAACAGAAGGTTAATACGACCCTGGTTCTTTATAAAATGCTTGTCCTCTTTCAATTAATAGAGCAAATCTCTGACCAACAAGTGTGATATTTTGACTTTATCCTCATTTTTCCCATGGAGGGTATTAAAAGCTTGTCTCTAGTCTTAAAAGCATCCACCAATTGACCATATTCACTACACATCAGGTGCTAATGGAGATGCTAAGACGAGAAAACCAGGCTCAGTTAAGTTTAGAATTGGTTTAGAGGGGTCCTGCAAAGTTTTTGTCCACTAGGGGGACAATGTTTTTATGAGTCTGACATGGCTTTGGCTGTATCACCATGATAAGTATGTGGATGCCCAACAACACCCTGTTTAAAGCTTTTTCTGAGTGACTGAGTGTAATGTCTTAAAAGCCTTGAAGATGGAGACTGCAAGCTCGTAAACATGGATGTTTACATTCTACAAATTGATAACATTTTATGAGGGAAAAAATCATTCCATAAATTTTTTAGATACACACAATGGTGTGTAGAAATAAATGTAAGCAGCTTTCTTTGTTTACTAGGAAACCGAATGTTTAACATTTCTGCTTTCTCTGATTTAACTGTTCAGTTTACAGTGTGAAAGTTTACCCATCAACACTCCCCTTTTTGACAGGGGGTAATTCAAAGTGAACTTGAGTTGATCAGGAAGAACAGAAGGAGTCCCTCACATGGACGTAGCGAATTTCATGACCAGGGGGCCCACTGGAGGCGAGACATCAAAGGAGGACGATGTGCTAATGTGGAACTGAATGCTACCCCCTGACTCTGCAGTTGGTGGTTTGAGAGTCAAGATAAGGGCCGCGGCTGAATGTTGGGATACAAAAAGGAGAGCTTAACACAAGAACCTAGGAATCAAGGGCATTCTGCTTATGTACTTAACGTCATTCTGTTATTCAGTGTGTGAAAGACATTAGAGGCATCCTTACTTTTTTATATAAAGCAAAGGGTTAATTTGAATAGAAGTTTTACATCCACTTCATTCAGTCTTGAATAGATTTTACTGAGCGACCTTAAGTTTGATCATCGTTGTCAAAGTACTGTTGATTCTTTTGTACGACCAACTCATTAATTACAGTTGGTCCCATCAACCTTAAAGCTCAGATGCAGGCCTGTGTTAGTCCTTGTTGGGAGGATATGATTCACTCAAAATAAAAAGAAATAAAAGAAATAGAGAGATACACCATGTAAAGATAAGGCAAGGCAAGCAGTGGTGGAAAACAAGAACTTTTGTTAAATATTGGAGGTTGTATTGGGACAAGCACTGATGCTTTCAGTCAAAATATATTGCAGAGATATAAACTTGAAATTACTGCAAAAAAAGGACGGGGGAGAATAAAAATATTGCAGCACTTGAAAACCGGAGGGTCAACAGCATCCAAGGGGCGTCCTGAAATCCAGAACGGCAGGATAAAGATTTGGCAACAGCTGCTGTCTTAAATGAACAAAAAAATAGTCCGAAAAGGAGAAATCCAGGGGATATCGTCCAAAAAACATTATTGATTTTCATCACATAGTTTTGCCTTGGTGCATAGTTTTCTTTTTTCACTCTGTCATTACCATTTTCTTTTCCAACACAACAGCTTTCTTTAAAACAGGATTGTTCAGTCAAAGTCAATGGTTGGTGATAAACCTACTGCAGCTCAAGGGTTTGTCAGTAGACAAGCTAAAATCCAGCCAAACTGAAAAGTATGAGTTGTTCGACTCTGTTTCAGATGCCAGTAAACTTAAGAAAAACTGTCAGCCATGATTTGCTTGGCGTGCACATTTTGTTGTAATTCCATAGCTTGTTAGAGGTAAAATTAAGACAAAGTCACACTTTAAAAGGCTGGAAATGGCAGTGATTGTAGTGCTGAGGATCCTCTTCTCATCAGATGCTCAGAGTGAATGCTGATAAATCGATTAGTAAGGACCTTCGCATCAGTGGGAACCCTGCTGTGGCGCAGCGGGGCTGGCTGATGCTCATCTCACCCCGCAGATCAGGATGTAATGAAGCCTCGAATGGGAAAGATTACACAGGCAGACATAAGCAGGCAATCAATTACTAATTACTTTCAACAAATTCAGAGATGCGAGATGTCTTATGTTCAAGTGTGCATTTTGAAGGTTTGATCTTTTATGGTCCCCTGTGGACAAGCAGGAAACATACACGCAGATTGATGGAGAAAACCACTTAATTAACAGTTTCAAATGAAGTTTTTAATCTTTTACTAGATCCACTTGTTAAGGTCTAATATGAACCTTATCTTCTACATAAATTCAACGATCAGCTGCTTGTAGCCTTGTAGTTTTTTTTTAAGCTATGCTAGCTACAAGCGCCCCCTGACATTTGTACCTCCTGTTTTTAGTTCTCACATGACATGACATTATTAATTTTTGTCTAATTGTGATTTAAACATAAAACCATTAATAAAAGGTTAATAAATGACAAAAAATATTAGACTTATTTAATATTGTTAAGAGATGATATTACTCCCTTTTTTACAACCCTCATTTCAGTTGTTAGGCCCCTATTATTATTTTTAATTTATTTTTATTAGCATAAAAAAAGCAAAGCTAGAAATCTCTGTGAGAATAAATAACACTGATTTCCAAAATGCTTTGCTCTCTAAGAATTCTGGGACTCTGAAAATAATTTTTGCAATATCTCCAAAATATAAAGGAAGGTGTTATTATTGCTGGTATCTATGTTCTCTGATATCTCTCACAGTCAATATCATTTGTTTGTAATAAAGGAAGGGTTTTTTTTGTCAAAGGCATATAAGCAAAGTGGGAATTCATTATGAGGGTAAAACTTACAGCCTGGAAGTGATGCAATGACTCCAAGTGGTTGTGCCACCTCACATGTTTTGTATGTCTTAATTGAGACGCACAGCCTTTCAGTTTGGGTTAATGTGACTGCACGGAACAACAAAAAGCTGACAGCCACTGAGATAATTGCACCAATGATTCAATTGTATTGCTGCATATTAGTGTTGAGTGCTGATAGACTTACGTCCAAAGCCAATTTGCTTCAACAGGCTCCCCGTGGGCTTTCCTCTCATTTAACACACTTGTGTAGACCTGTGTGTGGGTAGATGTGTGCATGCATACATTACCTCTTCTAATGTTTGAGTCTGGGAGATTACAGTTGCAAGTTCTTCTATTTCCACCTTTAATAATGCACCCTATTACTTTCTGCTCAGCAATTAATTTATACATCCGACATTAAGGGGGAAAACACCACAGACTCAGTCCCTTTCAGATATACCTGATAACTGCAGAGTCCCGACCTGAGGGCAGTTGCTTCAGACCAGCAGGGAGAATCAGGATTAGATGGGGAGGGGGGAGCCGGGTGGTAAACAAGCACTGCTTGAGAATGATGCACAACCCCTGAGCTGCACCAGTGGAGCTGCTCTGTGCAGGACTGTGGTTGTACTGGGCAGCTCCCACGGGGGCGCCTGTGTTTGTCATTCCCTCCTCCTCCCCTGCAACTGCTTGTCAAAGCTGTCGTAGCAAATACATGTTTTCCCAGTCATGTGTCCTGGTTAAATAAAGATTACATTTATCTAATAAGGATTAAACAGTAATGACCTCAATAGACAGCTCATCCTAGATTATGGTGCATATGGTACATATTTGTATTCAGTGCTTTTCAGTGAGTGTGCACAGTAATATGAAGTATTGACTTTTTGGTCTAGAAAACATTAACCTTTGCTTAAACTTAGAGAACTCTGAGCTTGCTCCTGGGGGGTTCTTTTTAACATAAATTCAATGATATCGCAAGTAAGCTCCTACTTGCATGCAGAAATGTAAATCCTTTCGATATATTCGTGTCCACATGGACTTATATGGGGAGGGTCATCTCTAGCACAGCACCCGCGGGTTAAATGCTTCACTTCAAGTGCACATCAGCAGCCTGCAGTCCAGACCTCAAGACTCTCAAGCTCCAGCTGAGAGCCTCCCTTTGGTGTTTATGTATCAAGCCACTGACCTTTTCAGCATGATTCAGATGGCTGGCCCCAGTTCAGCTGGTCTGCCCCTGTCAATAGCCCTCAGACATCTATATGAGGAAGGACTCATGGTCTGAAGTATCTGAATGTGTGCACACTTGGCTTAATATGCCTCTCTTAACCTCAATCAGGATATTTCCCTGCATGATGGAGCCAGAACTGTGATTAAGGAAATAAAAACATCATAATGCCAAAATCAAATTTGTCAGAACCAATTTCTATCATAGCCCAGAGCACAAATGTCATAATAATTACATTTGTTTGTTTTATAATTTTCTCTACGATGATTAAATGTTGGAATCTTAAGAAACATACAAGGCTTTCTAAAATCTAGTAGCAAGAGTTTGGACTGAAAATACCACCACATAAAAAGGACGAGGGACTACACTGTTGTGTGCTGCTGCCTCAAGTGCATAAAAATTGATTAAATACAACCACAAGAAAGCCAATTTCATCATGATCCTGGCATTTGAAGACCTACCAGAGGCCAAAAGTCTGCAGAGGGGAACAAAACAAGATTTTAAACTTACGTAAAGTTACCACAATGAAATAATTTTATACTCCATTCAAATTATTGTGAGCCTAACAGTGGAATTATAACATTTATGTTAAGTACTTAAAGCATGAAATTGGCTCAGCGCTTTGTCATATGACATCACATTGCTTTGGGCCAAAAGTTGAACTGGTGTCAGCTTTTATGCAGATGATCCTGTCTTTTCCAGGTGACCTATGTACAGTTCCAACAGCTGTCTTACAGAAACAAATAAAGGAATATTTCTTCTGCATTTTTTATCTTCTTGAATCAAGAATATGTTGGAAAAAGTTTTTGCATATAATAGGCCAAGCTTAAAAAGAAAATGGTGTAAATGCATGTGGTGTCTTTGATTATTTTTTCTCCCGCAGGGCTGGTTTTCTGTGCATCTATTGTCTGTAAAAGTCACTTGTAAATGATGGTCTCTGGGGTGTTTGTTTTCCTCCATTTCTGAGTCCACAATAATAATAATAATGGCTGTCATTTTAATCCACAAGTACTTTGTTTTTTTTAGACATAGGTTGATTTAATGCATTAGTTTTTTAAATCCCTGTTGTATTTCTGTGGGCATATGGATCGACTTGGATCAAACCAACAACTAAGAAACCTGAGATGTGTTTCTTAAACTGAGCACAAGCATCAAGGCAGACCTGTTTTGAAAGATTCTTCTTATTTCTCTTTCGCCAAGAGCAACTCCTTTCTTTTTTGAATGACACCTGTCTTAAAATAGTTGGACTGATGCTAAAGGCCTTTACATTTTCTACAGTATGTTACACCCTCTAATCTTACATCCTAAATCCAGATAAGGAAACTTGAAGAAACCTCAGGAGAACCAACAAAGGAGGCTAAATACCAATCTGTTCTCTAAATATAGGGTAGAAAATATGTTAAGTATGCTCTCCTTGTAATCCCAACTGATCTGTCGCCCATTATTCCCTAACTAATTTCAATTTATTTCCATTTTTAAAGTTAAGGTGTGAGAAGAAGTGTGGGACACCCCCCAGGTGACTTGTGGCCTGTTGCCCAGTTGTATCTCAATCAGCAAAACCAATTATGAAGCCTCAATTATTTCCAACATTGCTTCCTGTGTTTAAACACTTTATGCTTATTGTTCTGTGACCATGAAGGACACACAGCAAATTCTTCTCAAGTCTCTTTATCTATTGACTTTAGACTGTGTACTCCTCTACAACGCTTGCATATAAACTGACTACAAAATATATAATCCTGAATATATCCTACAAATATTAATCCTAACAGGAAAATAAAATGTGACAAATCACATCAATTAAATGGACTTGTTGTATTTAGTGTAAATCGAGGTGACCCAAACTGTAATCTTTGAAAGTTGAGTGGTGCAGATACAGTAAAAGTTACATTGAACTCTAACTTTTTAAAAAATATACATACTTAAAGTCTTAATATTGTCAACAACAAGAGGATTGTTTACAAAGTAATTGGTTTTATTCTAATTTGGTCACAGAAATGATAATGAAGAATAATATTTTCTCACACTTTGAGGGAAACTGAAAAAAAAAGACCACCAAACGTGACTACTACAACTCAAACAAGCCTCTCACTCTGTTTACTGCGAGAGCTGAGTTGTGTGTGGGAGGTTTTTTCTCTCACTCTCTGTCTCTTTGTAATTTGAACAAAAGGAACTGCTTTCTGCACTGGCAGCAATATTGTTTGCATGAGGTGTGTTTGTGTGCGAGAGAGTGAGTGAGTGAGGGTGAGAGAGAGACAATGGGAGTGTGAGGGAAAGAGCGAGTGCGACTGCCCGCAGGTGTGTGCCACGACACTGCTAAACAGCAGCAGTCATCATGTTCGGTCGGCAACTTCACACTTTTCAAGGGGTGGTGGAAAACCTGTGTTTCAGTGTTTTAACAGGGGTTCTTTAGTTAGCTTTTGCACCAGGGCTGTGGTTAATTTATGTAAGTCTGAGTTATTTTTGACACCAAAACAGTTGAATTGTAGTCAAGCCTAGTAACACATGAGGGTGGGACCAAGTCACGACTGTGTAAACACTGTGGCTACAATTTTTTAACACATCTGCATGTTTTAAAAAGCTATCTAGGGAAAGCATCTTAGCTGTTGCACCTTTATTTGAATGTTTGAGACAACTAAGGGGAAGCAAGAGGGGTGATTGATAAGTTACTGGCCTGAGTTCTAAGGAGATGAGTTACACAACTCTCTGTACATAAGCGTGCAGTTCAGCTCAGTGAGTGATTATTAACAGCCTCCCCCTGTTATTGCCTTCGTGTCCTCGTGGGCCTCCCTGGGTAAGCCCTTGAGACAGAGGTAGCGGATGACTGCACGGAGGCCGATGTTGTTAATTTTCTCAGACGATGCTGACTTGCAATTTTCAATTACTTGAAACAGAAACAGACAAAAGCTTATTAACTTTAAACTTTCTACATAGTCACTCACAGAGCTGATCTGCACGTATGTAAAGAGAGATGTGTAACTCATCTCCATCTACCTCAGGCCAGACACTTGTCAGTCACCTTCATAAATTACCACCTGAAAGAACTGATAGGAGTTTTCTGACTCTATAGGCACATCTTGCACAATATAGAGACATAAAGCTCTGTTTTCTTAGTAATGCCAAATTACCTGTAAGCAATTTAAATATGTAACGATCTCTGGATTAATTTGAAAATGAACGAAAATTTAAAACCCTACAGTTTCTTAGGCAAGTTCCTGATTTATAAAAATAATCTTTTTTCTTAGATTTTAAAGCAGATTTACAGACATTTATGCAACTTGACAAGAAAGATTTTACATCCTCTGATGGTTTATGTCACGATGAAGCTATAAATATCTATAAGTATCATATTTTGTTTTGCAATTTGTCTGAGTCTCTAAGTACTGAAGATCCACCAGCTGATGTTTCTTATTATTTTCATGTTTGTTTGTCTGCTTGTTGTTTTTTTCAACCTGCATGCACCTGTCCCTTTTTTAAATCACACAGTATCTTTATCTCACATCTCTCTCTCTTTTCACACCTTTTCATCCTCCGACTCTCTCTTCAGTTTAAAAGTCTCAGACATATACTCCTAAAAAAACTATTTTAAGCACTCCAATTAAGGTCTTTGATATTCGTCAGCATCCAGTCATGGCTCAGAGCAGGCGAGCTTGAATTATCAGACAGCTCCATGATGCCAGTAATATCATCTTACATCTGGATTTATGGACAGTAGTCTGTGTGAGGATCGAAAAACTGCAAACAACTTGAAACTATATTTTCCTCTGTTATGTTGCTTGTGTGGGCGGAGGGAGTAATAAGAAAACACTTGGTGGCAATTTGAGTCATCCTTTGTGAATCTTGAGTGCTCTCAAAGCTTATTAGAAGAAAGGTTTCTGCTCTGCAGCGTCTGAATTCGTGACTCCTTCTGCAGTGCATTTTCAGCATAAAAATCTCGAGATGCTCCAGGTTTCAGCATCACACGGCTGCTAAATGGTTAGCACTTTTTTGCCTCACAGCTAGAAAGGTCCTGGGTTTGATTGCTGCTTGTTGCACGGGTCTCTCTGTGAAGGGGGGGAAGGGTTGCATGTTCTCCTCCACCTTTAAAAGCATGTGCTTATAATTCCCTTGCTGATGTACTTGAACGCAGCACTGGCTTGGAGTTAGAGTCGGTCCCAAGGCGCCCAATGGTGGCTGCCCACTGCTCCTAAGGGAAGGGTTAAACGCGGAGAACCAATTTTTTCCACATTGTATTGAGCATAATTGAATGTGACAAGTAAAGAAAAAAAAATCGTCCATTTTTTTCTTCTCTCAACAGGCTCTGATACCATGTGGCGTTGCAACCCGTGACCTGCTTGCTTGCTGTTCTTCCCTTTGTCGTGCTGATTCCTCCCAGGTGTAGGAAGAGAGGGCAGCTGCTCGGGGTCTCGTTGACCAGTGTGCTATGATCACTTTAGGCCAGCTGGCTGTGTTTTGCATTTGCATTCTTAATTTACAACCAGGGAAAAGCTTTTTTTTCGGGGCATAATCACCACTGCCATGGCTCCGTTACTGTGCATGCAACGTCTGGGAGTCTCAGATGGAGGCGCAACGTGGCCGCGGCCTCCTTTAAGATAAATGTGACTTTGAAGTTCTATAAACAGTCCATCAGGCAATTTTTATGGGCTACAACGTCTTTGATGAGAAAATCTGTTTCTAGGACCGCTTTCTAGTGCTGTTCTCCGACATTATACTACTCTGTATGTCACTTCCATATGTTGCGGCGTGTGTAAACTGCTGCGCTTGTGATGTGTTTATTGTCCCTTTTTATGTCCTCTGGAACATTTCTGTAGGATTTACTCAGCCTTTGAGTTGCAGAGCATAAACAACCTAAAGCGCTGTACTGTACATGCAAGTCTTTGAAGCAAGTAAACACCCCATGCAGCACAGAAAAAGGGAAAAAACACATAAACACTGCATGGAAAATGGGTTCACCAGCCACTTGGTTCGCCCATATGTGAGTGAAATAAAGTCTTGGGGACAATTTAAACTCAGTTCTTTTATTATCCTAAGCAATTAAAATTCACAACACTCCAACTATCTTTTCCAGTCATTAACATGAATTAAAAATCACTGTTTAAAATGAATAAAATATACAGTCTTTTTTAAAAATCTGATCCTTCATGAATTAATAATCCAGAGTCCAGACCAACAGGTTTGGAGTCTTGGCTTTAGCATCACTTTGCCCCATCGTGTCTCTTGTCATACAGCCCCGCTGGTTCATCCCAATCCCTCTAAATCATCTTTTATTAATATTGAATCTCTCAGACTTCTTGTGGAGGGCTGGGAATGGCATCTCCTGTTTTTCCTCTTCAAATAAAGGTCCTCCCTTTTTAATTTAACTCTGAGTCGTCTGCCCCCGTGAGATAAATGCCCTTTGTCGATGCCCTGCATCCTGATTGGACTTGAACAGATTTATTAGATTTTTTTTCTCAACCACCTCTTAAGATAAAGTCATCTCCTTCAAGTCTTATTACAGAAATAAGTAAACCAGAGACACGCCTCTCTAAGACAGACCTCCTCTGAAAGAAAAATGAGCGCCTGATCACACTCTGCTGTTCTCTTATCTTATCTTTGTCTCTGGAAGTGCTTGATTTCAGAGTCACTCTGGCAAATTTACAGTCTTTTATTTATTGTGCAGTGGGGGGAAAAAAAAGATTAGAAAAGAAAGGCAGAGGGTGTGGAGGAGAGAAGGGCATCATGATCAGACAACGAGAGGGACGAAGATAGACGAAGAGGATCCGACCTGTCAGCATCTGCTCACTATACAGCTGCCACAATGGGGCAATTATAAATTGGCAAACTCAGGTATTAATCCAGCAGACAGCACTTTGGGACCGGCTATTTGGCAGCGAAAATGTTTTGGCCCAAATCAGAGGTTGTGTTGAAAATAGCTGACACTAGGGGGGATTTAAAGAGCGAGAGACATAAACGGAGAGTTCAAAAGAGGCGGGGGGGGGAAGGCTGTGATTGTCCCAGACATCAGATCAGAGGGTGTGTGCAAAAAGGCTGACCGCCGGCATTTCCAGCTAATGAGACACTTAACTGTCGGCGGTTTGCGGTTTGGTCGAACCTGGTTGCTCTTATAATGGCCATGTAAACACACACATAAGACATCTAAATAACAACTTGCCTTAAAGCAGATGTTGGCTCCGTATTTCAATAATCCAACGTGTTGAACAGTCGGAGGTAAACCACCACAAGTCCACTGATGCTAGTTTGTTGCTGTAGTTTGTTTGTCTGACTAAACTAAAAAGAGCTTGGTTGAAAATAATTGAAAAGAAGGAGTGAGGCATTTAAATCTGACATTAGGTTTGGCTAAGAGAAAAACTCAAAGAATTCGTAGACTTTTAAAACTTTTACACCCCAAAAAGTTGATTTTAGAAGTGTTTGGGGGTCATTTTAAGCATTGCTTTAACTATGACGGTGCAATTAAGAGATTTCATATCACATATCTGTCAGATATGCTATATTTATCTGCTTTGGTTAATTTTTCTCCAATGTTTTTGCTGTGTTTTGACAGTTGTGCAACAAGTTAAAGCAAGAAACCCAACATAGACTTTGACTCTGCATCACAGAGTTAAGAAGTGACTGTAAATCTGATAACTTTAATCCTTCACTTAATGAATCCTTTCATAACTCACACCTCACTGGAGAAACACCATTCCACATTGAATGCTACAGACTTAAAAACCTTCTCGCTTTCATACCGCTGCTCCACAAAGACCTCTTAACAAGTTCTGCCTTGTTCGTAGGGGTTTGTCAAAGTTGCTCCCTGTAATTAAACCAGGGACTGTTGTGTCACCAGTCGGCCATATTTTAAAAACGCTACTGAAAGCCAGACAGTCTAATAGGTGGCACGGTGCTCATGTTGTTGGCAGGTTTATTCTGGCAAATGCAGAGAGTCGCTAAGTGAAGAATAAGGGACATGTTGAGGTTAAGTGGGTACATCACTATGCATCTGTACTCTGCTTGGAAAATGTCTGGAGCATCGCAGATTGATGATATATAACAGCTAAAAAAGATGCTAATTAGGGAGCTCCCTGATGTGGATGTATGCTGCATAATTATAAGGCAAAGAACAGCTGTAAAAAAAGGATTATGATAAAAAAATGATATAAATGTAATATAAACATGATTTCTGCTCTGGAGTTTATTCTAAGAAATTATATGGCTATCATTTTAATAACATCAGTCCCTGATTTTCCTCTTTTTCTTCAGTCCTGCTTTGAAGTATATAATAATAATACTGACATATTGGATAACTTTAATGACTTCTCCGGCGGAGGTCCATTCAGTCCATCAAATAAAAAAACCTGCTTGCTATTAAAGCGAACCACGACAAGAGTTTCATTTCATATATGTCCAGAGATTTCACTGGCAACATTACAATGGAAAAAGATATAGCGTGTCTTATGCTTTATTGCTTTGGTGCAATAACAAATCTCTAATCTCACGCAGGTGCAGGAAGAAAACAGCTTGAAAGAAAAAGACGCTCCTGAGACGAATACATATCTAAATGCAAAGAATCCCTCGCCAGATGGCCTTAACAGTTAACAATCCCTCCTCTTTGTTTGTCAAAAAAACCTTTTGAGTGTCACCTGCTTTCTAGTAGCTGATGACATCAAACAGCACATCATTCACTCCTGACCTTATTTTGCAAGACGGAACGGCGGTTTACCTGAGCACAGCTGTGCATCGCCATCAGGTATAAGCCATTTGGGCTTATCCAGGTTTTCAAGGATTTTCGTTCAGGGCACATTGCCCACATGAAAGGGAATTTTGTCAGAGAGGCTCCATGAATTATGCAATGGCAGAGTGGATTTGCAGGTCTTGCTGAAATTAATACGATACCGAATAAAGGAACGAGATGAAACTGGCTTTTTTATCCAGCCGAGAGGGAGGAAAAAATCTGAATTTAGAGAGCAGCTTTTTAAAGCAGAGATGCACAAAGGACATGCACGTCAGGATGCAAATGTTGAAAGAATATCTTTCAAACAGTCAATATCATCTTATATTCATCCGTGCAGTTCATAATACACTATTTATCAACAGATAATAAAGCATATAGCAAGACTTATGCAGCAAAACTGCCCTGAGGTAATCTAATCACCTGTATGCTAAAGGATTGTTTGCCCATTCTTATGATTCAGATCACATATAAAGACTGTCACGAGGAGATGTAAAGCATCAACCCACTAAAACCTTTAACAATAAAGCAAATCTTTCCCTTAACACCTGCCACAAAAGTGACACTGCATCCGCTTTACCACATCCCTTCATTTTTTAAAATTTTTTTTATAGATTGTCAGCTTGATAGATGGCGGCTTTCTAGAGATTCGGGGGTAAGTTTTGTTTGAGAAAGTTGCTGCTGACTCAGATTTAACAAGACTAAAAATACCAGGCAGAAAGTGAAAAGAAGCACCCATTATCTGGTGAAAAAAAAAAAAAAAGCTTGGTGTTTGTTGGATAATGGCCCATGAAACTATTTTTTATTTTTTTCCTCCCACTATTTTTGTTAATCCAAGAGGGCAGCTGTTGCCAAAATCTCTGTCATAATCTATGTCCTTGTCTTCCTCGGGATTCTGTTGACCGTACAGTTTTAAGCACTGCAGTGTTTTGTAACTAGATTTACAGGCAGACAGGCACTCAGACAGACAGACAGATGGACTGATGGGTGCGTGTCGACGGTGTCGGTGTTCGCTGAATCTCCTCTGAAAGACCTGTCAGTGATTATCTACATACTGTAGGTGATAACATGTGCTGGAGTCTTATACCAGGGTGGCAAAGTGCTGCATGAATACTAATCCCAGTTATCTCAATTATCTGTTCTGTCAAGATGATTTGTGTGGAAAGTGACACAACGCCAACCTGAGGTGATTTGATAATAAGTGTGGACTGGGAACCCACTGAGCAAATGCTTTGACAATTTATCTAATTGACAGTCTATGACTCATTCTGCCTGGCACTTCATTTCAATTACTAAGTCTTGAGTCCCTGGCAGTGCTGGGAAATGGCTAAAGGGGAGGCTCAAGATTTCTCTCTTTTCATTTGACCGTAAACAAATGTCCTGCCCCCTGCAGAGCTCAGATGCTTCGCCGCTTTGCTCTGCTCTGCTGACACTCTTTTGCTTTTTTATTCCTTTTTCGAGCACGATGCCAACAGCTTTTTGCCTGAATCCCACTGACAAGATACCTGTTAACACTGCTTTGGCTATTTAGCATCAATTTCTGTGGATGACTTCCACAAATTTCTACAAGAAGCAGGACTTTTGGAAACTAGACTCCACTTGTGAAAATGAAGCGTAGAAGTGAAAGGATTATGGGAACGGCACAACTTTACAATTGACTTGGAAAACACTGGAAAAACACCGGAAAACATGAAGAGCTACAAAGAAACAGGAGGCCAGTCTGGCAAAAGGTATTTCTCTTCAGAATCCTCTTGGTGCAACGCCTAAAAATAAACCATTTTCCTCAGTGATAATAATAAGATGAATTATAGCCAGAACCCTGCATGCTAAAATATCCAAGATAGCTGTCTACCTTCCATCATCATCCATCAACCCCTTTGTAAAACACAGCAGTGGAAGAGCTGTAGAAGAGCAAACCAGCAGCAAACCTCGCCAACAACCTAGTGTGCAACAAAACAGATTTGCACCACTGCTGCAGGACCCTGGATCCCCATCAGATGACCTGGAGAACCAGAGGAAGGACTGAGAGGGATTCTGGAGGCAAAAAAGACTACAGGGAAAGCTAATCACTGTGACTGAAACTCTGATCCAACAACAAAACACTTAACAAATAACCCCTAACCCCATTAAAACTCATATTTTTAAGTAAAATTAAAATTTAAAAAGGCCCTAAACAAATGTTTTTTATGGGATTGTTTCATTATTGATACCAACAGGCCTAAAATGCTGCAGTACACAAGTTTATGCAGCAATCCAATACCATGTAAATGCTTGTTTTCGTAGCAGCAGCATCACATACTGCTCCATGCATCCTAACAGCTTTCCACTGCACAAACAGCCAAAATCCATACATGACAAGTGATTTCAACTACAAGCACGTCCATAACACAACATTCAGCCAAGGTTGTTAGTCAACAGCTGCCTTACATGTATCAGATCAGTGTTGGGCATAAGCAGGTGCACAAAGTTAAAATGTTAGAATCAATATCAGGTAGGAATAAAAGGCATAAAAGACTCCGGAAAAGTTGAAGTCTTTGTAGTAAAAGCTGTGTGTTTATTTTGGTCAATCACAGCTGAATATCTTCCCACAATTATGCAGAAAACACACAGATTATCACTATGATATTACCAGGTAATTATGGCTCTATGCAGCACCGAGAAGGAGCATCGAACAAATTGGTGATTCTGTGTTTCACATTTATCTTCAGATAATTAAAGATCAAACTAAAATAAATGTTTTCGGAGCCAAAAAAAGAAATATTAAGTCAGAGCTCAGCTTCAGTCGGTTACATTAGAAACCACAAACGAAGCCACAGATGTTGGTGGAGTCGTGGGCCTAAATTTTAATAGCTTAACTTCAGCAGAATGATTACAAAATTAGCCTAAGAATAAAAATATAATTGGAGGGTTTGCACAGGTGTTGGTGGGATTTTTACAGTTAGTCATTTTGTAAGTCAGTTCTTTGAATAAGTCTGAAGACTTTTAATTTGCTTTGCATTTGGATTTGTAGCTGCAATGTAACTTTTATTGCCTTTTTTATTCAATTTTATCTTAAATTCCTCTTTGTATTTTATTATGCTCTTTAAAACCATATTGTAGTGTTTCTTTTTGTTGTCTTTTATATTGCCTTGTGTTTCTTCATTTAATGACTTTTAGGATTTATGAAAAACACTTTGAATTGCCTTGTTTTTTTAAATAGTACTATACAAATATACTTGCTTCGCTCTGGGTTGCTTCTTTTTTTGGAAAATCTGAGTTTTTACACCACCGTTTTTTTGTTTCTTTTGTAAAAGCCTCCTGATAGCTGTTGTTAACCACACTTATGGAAGCCAGAAGGGCAGAAAAACCATTGCTCTCACACTCGAATACAGGCCCCTTCAGCCACTTTTACACTTATTCCTAAAGTGACTACAGGTGTGGAGGTGTACTGATTGATTTTTGTGCACAGAGAGTCTCAGACACAGCAAACTGCTTCCTCAAACTTTTTTTTTTTTTGCACCAGGAGAAGAGGGCCTTGAAATGCAAATGGGTGCTCTCAAAAAGTGAAAAACTGTTCCCCTGCCACCAAAGGACTGCATGAAGGGGCCACAACCCAAACAAGGAGGATCTTGACATTGAAAGGTTGGTATTGAAAGAACACTGTGGTCAGGGTGACGGGGGTGTTTAGATTTATTTATTTTAGCTCAACCTCAGCTCAATGAGAAACATCTGACAAGAAACCAAAAAAGATAAACTTACCCCCAAAGATTCTTCTTCAGGTCCAACTTATCAGATATGTTTTTTGTATATTTCATCTTCCATAATGGCTAAAACACTGTTTTTTAAAGGCATCTCGACACTGCCAGGTGTTCAGTCCTTGTGCAGAATACTTACTTCCCCCTCTTTCCCACCTAACTAGCAAGGCAACAAACCAGTGTGTTAATGCAGGCTTGCTGATGGAGCTCTTTGTATTTTTAGCTAGCAGCGTGACTCTAGGGATGACACTGTCAGTCTGTCTGTTGGTCCAGACTGAAATATCATTACAACTATTGCACAGATTGCCATAAAATATGGCAGCATATCCATGGAGCTAAGGATAAATCTTAATGACCAGGGGAATCCTGTGATGAGTCATCCAGCGCCACCATTAGGCGGCAAGTTTTATGCAGTCAAAATCTAATTATATTCCTGCTGGACTCAACTGTGCCTTGTGGTTATTACTCACGCAGCAAATGTCAGCATGCTAACAGGCTAAACTAGGATGTTGAGCATGGTAAACATTATATCTGCCATTATATTTAAGTGTTAGCATTTAGCTTAAAGAACATTGTAGATACATTATTAGATTCTGTCCATATAGACACAAGAAATATGGTATTGTTATATATTTTACATTTAAAGTGCATGCAGCAGATTTCTGGTCAAGAAAACAACACTATAGTAATTAAACGCACCTCCATTACATGTTACTTTGTCTTTATAAATGTATGTAGGTGAGGGTGTGTGTTGTCCTTGTGGGTCTTTGTTAGGAAGTTTATTTGTGTGAATTAGATTGATTATTTTGGCTTTAATGAATGATTTCCATCCTGGGGATTGTTTGGCAATATCCTGTGACCCCCAACATACGTGAGCGTACATATATGTATGTGGAATAAATGCAGATTGACAGGCACAGGTCTAATTGGTCCATAGCCAGCGAGTAGTTTGGACATGTTTCTTGGAGCTACACAATTTATGGCCTTGTAAACAAGCAGTAATACTTTAAATCCAATTTTACCCCGTATAAGGAGGATACGTTTAAGCTAAAAGTCTGGTTACAATTTCTGGGCATTAACCATCTTACCATCTGTTTTTCCCTTGGGTACCACAAACAGACATGCTTGAAGTTGCCTTATTGCATATTATGTTTTCTGTTAGCCTTTTTAAATCACTCTCTATCCTCTCATTGCAAAAAAAAATAATAAATCAGAAGAAATTAAATTTACATTCCCAATGAGTGGTTTGGAATAAACGTAGCTGTGTCCTTATTTTGTGTTCCAACACACTGACCATAGAGACTACTTATTTCTCTGGGATGCCTTGTTGGACGCATGCCCAGGCGATGGTCTCCGGCCCACTGGTTTGGCATAGGGCTCCCGTGGGCAGCGACGCAGCTCAAAATGTGAGTGCATGGATCACAGTCAAAAAAAAAAACGAACAAGAACGCCATAGCCTGCGGGGAATGTCAAATTGCAGCATGAAATAGAGGATATAAGAAATACACCACGGAATACACTGTGTGTTTATTTTGATGACTGACCTGAGCAATATCCAACAAACGCTGCTGGTTCTTTATCACATTACAGTTTGCAGGTTCTTATATCATGTTTGCTTTGACATGCTTTCATTTTTTAAATAAATATTTAAGCAGTATTGATCAGAGCATGAGTGGTATTCGAGGCAGGAGTGTTGGAGAGAAAACTATCCTTCTTTGACTTTATTAGGCTGGAAAAATACACAAGAAAAATAAAAATAAGCCTTCTTAGAATACACTGCCTTGTTTTTAACACCTTCTGCAGGCGACTGCCATCCTCACTTTTTCCTGCTTTTATCCACCTTCGAGTTGCATCGCAACTTTACACTGTTGTGAACCCGCTAGGTCTGAAAATATGGAAAGAAGACCGAGGTGAGTCCTAACTGAACCATGTTGATTTCTTTTTTTTTCTTTTTTTTTTTTTTAGTCTAACCACCTGGTAGAGAGGAAAGCCTGCAACCACCAGAGGTAAGTCTGCTCTGCCCACTCAAGGTCTGGCAGCTCATTAGGTTCTATTCCCGATCATGTGTGTGAAACCGCCTGCAGGTAACAGAGTCTTTCCTTTTTTCAAATTTTTACTCTGGAAATTTGCATAGAAGAAGAAAAAATATCTTCTCACCTATTGTGCAATCTGGTAAAACGTTGGTTTGTTGCATCTACACCATCACAATGTTTGCATGAATGCATTCCCCATTATGAACCCACCACTCATTCACAGTCCTGCTCCCACCTGCCTCCAAGCACCTATTTTCTAACTTTCCAGCTCAATTATGTGGTGGTGAGGCACATTTTAAATATTTTTTGAGAGGAACAGTGAGTAATTGGTGGCTCACATGCCATCGCTCCAGGTTGACTTTGATATACTGGATTAGGTCGAATTGTTGTTGTCGGGATAATGACTAAATCCTTCTTTCTTTCCTGTCATATTCTGAATAATGTTGATATTTTGATAAAACTTATGGGCTGTGCGTATTAAGCAAAATATTGACAGAGAAATAATCTGTACAAAGAAGTCTTAATCCAAATCTAAATAGGGGATTTTTAATTGTTAAATGGCATTAGCAGAAAATTAAGTTATGCATTATTTTTAGCATATTTGTGGTTTCAAGAACTTGGTTCCTGAGTCTAAAGACAGGAATGCTGCACAACCTTCTCCCATTCAAAGTGATACTCATTCTTTCAGTCAGGCACTCACAGAGCAGCATTAGCATTAGCATTAACCTGAAGTTGTGTCTCTGGCCAACTGATGAATAATACTTCAATATTCACACTTTTAATGGCTTTTTTTGGCTTTCACCTTTCTGGTGCATCAGCTGCTACATGTTCCACAATATGCAATGAGCTGGTGGCAGATACAAAGGGTTTATATTAGCTTTTTGGCTAAATAGCTGCTAGCTGTGCTAATGAGTGCAATGAACCAAAACACTTAAGTTTCTAATGATGCTAGCATAGAGATGAACACAAATAAAGGATCTGGTGTTCTGGTATTCTCTGATGGTTCGACACAACTAGCAACCTCTTTCACAGTACAAACAGTAATTTAATCCTTTATTTGTAAAATATTGATTATAACAGCTTTAAGAGGGAGATTTTAGTAAGTAACTGCCTAATATCTGAGGCTTTGAGTCGGTTATTTTTGCCCTTTCTAGCTGTAGCCTTTCTTTTTTAGCATTGTGCTCCTGCTAAAGCAATATAAAGGCTCTTTTGAAGACAAAATTAGCCCACACTTATGTGTTCTCTGCACTTGGATCCAATTCAGCATCATTACAGCAATATTTGACTCTGCTCGTTTCTGTTCACTCGCACAGCAAAAAAAAAAAAAAAAAAAGCAAAGTCTTCAAAGATTGATGCGATTAAAGTCAGACCTAATGATGGCCCTTAAGGCATCAGGCAGGGGAGTCGACTGCCATCTTGGAGAAGACTGATGCTAGTTTGCCTGTTCATTAGGTGCATATTTTTTCGCCACTTGCTTTTATTAATAGAAGTTATGGCTTCATCATCGTTAGAAGTGCAACATATTTCCTATCTGCATTTTCCTCAGTGTTTCTGTAAATTAATGCTCTATTTAAAGCCTTAATGTGTGCCAGATTTTCACTTATCATTGAGTGGGTGTTGCTGGTCACCTTGCCTTTATGGGCGGCCGACCCTGAGAGTCTTTCATTAATATGGATTTTAGTGGAGAGTTGTGTTGTCACAAAATGCTCTAAAGGCTTTTTCAGGCTTTTAAACTCTGCCAAGAATAGGATCTCTGGGGAAATACTGAATCCATGTCAGGTTTTTTTTTCTATATTAATAGCAACAAAGTGGACTACAAAAAAGAGGCTCAACAGGCTGGTAATCAACAAAGTAAAATGCCCTTATGTGTGATGCTGAAAAATTGTGTTCTGCATCTCACATGAGGTGGAAAATAAAGCTAAAACTTATTTTTTTGGGGCAAAACAGAGACGTGATGCATTTAACAGCAGTCTGCCTCCTCCCCTGCTGCTCTGAGATTTACTACATTTGCCGAAACGACTCAGTGTGCATATTCCCATTCTTCTCTTCTGTATTGTATTCAGGGATTTTCCTTTTTGGCATGAATCCTCAGATGTAATGATAGCGAATATCATCCACCAGCATCTTCAGTTGAAAAATAAAAGAATCCTCCATCAAAAAAACCGAAAGCCCATATCGGCTGAACCCCACTGTGTACAGGGATGGATAAGTCCACCACTGATTTGATGTGGTTCTATCTGACTGCACTGAGAGCCAGTGTTTTAGTTTACTGATTGAACCGGCCGCTATTATACTTCAGACACCAACTTGTCTGTCACAACAGAATCAATCGGCTCCCCCTCGAAATAGCGCTGCCCTCGGTGTGCTCCTGACTGGCTAAAGCACCGCATTTAACATGATTGACCATCATCCAATCGAACTCCTAGTCGTTGGTGTGCTTTAACTATTGACCTGCATACCCAAATCAGTCCAAGCTGCCAAAAGCAGGTAAAAGCAGCACGAGAGACTCTGCACACTTTAATAATGCACATAAATGGACAGTTTATCGCATGTTTCTTTTGGGAAAAAATAATTTTTTTTCCTACAGTGGCTAGAGAGAAGCCGAGAGGGACATGGAAGAAGGGAGGCAAACAAAGGAAGATTAGTTTTGATGTGGGACCAGCGGGGCTGCATTCGGTTTGAGAAAGTTGGCAGATTTAACCACTGCTTTACCTTTATCTCCCCCCCGCATGGTTATCTCTTTGAGAGTTGCCCAAGCAGTATGCATCATCCATAGGCGCAGCACAGAAGGAATGCATCACACAATCACCAAGCGATTGTATCCCCTGTGTAGTGAAGCAAAGGGGCCTGATCCTCCCGGTGGGCAGATGGACGGACACACAGACAGACATATGTGCGGGGATAATAGAAGAAGAAAAAAAAAAATTGGAAATTGGAATTTTATTCACTTCCATCCTTCAGCTGTGTGATATTATGATTGTGAAGCTATGTTGGCCCAGTTCACAGGGATCATCTCCAGAATTATTCCACTCAGCTGGAGTCTCATACATATGGCTTGAATGCAGTCCCAGCGCATAGATCAAACATCGCTAAGACTTACACAGGCTTCCCAGTGCAAAGAGATAAATGCACACAGTTTTGAAAGTTTGCTCTTCTATTTTATTCATTTTATGTGTTTTTTTTCTTTCTTCTGACTCCGACAAGCAGAATGAACACGATATTGGCAGACGAAACGAGAGCTCACTAAATCCTTGTCTCGCAGACACGTGTGCTTTCATGCATAGACAAGGTAAACATACATACATTTGTTTTTTCCCCCTCTGCTTTCATTCTTTGTAATAACAATCACGCTGCAGAAAGGTGGAAAACTCAATTGCACATAAATCTGTCTGATTCTTTAAAAAACAAGAGATTCTGTAACCCTTCAGTGAATTATTGACCTTTATGTCAATGGCGGTGCACCAGAGACGGCGCTGTTTTTCATTCCCACACACCCAAACTGAGTCAGAAACAAACCAATGCACACATGCATCACGTGCTACGGGCCAGGATGGACAGGATACACTCCTCTGCACTTTGGTACCTCATGAAACATTAGCTAGCGCAGCAATATGATCATAAATTGCATAATGCACACACACTTAACAACCCAAGGAGTTAAATTACCCAGAAGTGCAGTGAGCTGTGTTGGATTGTGCCATTGTGCCATATAGTGCAGCTAGCATCTAAATGGCTGGGGTGAGGTTAGGTGAGGTAAGGTGGCCTTGGCTGCAGTGCGACGCCGATCAGCCGGGGAAGAGCCAGAGGCGGCGGCATGATGGGTACTGGAATAAATGTAGAGGGAAAAGAGAATCACAGTCCCGCAGTCCCGACTCAAGCTGACTTCACATCGGCTTGACACATGGAGCCCGCATGCGGAGAAAGAAATGAGACACATGAAGGCTTTATGCTAAAACAAAAGGAGGGGACGTGGGGTGAGAGGAGAAGACTGAGGGTGATCGAAAGAGAAAAACAGAGAGGAGGTGGTCTGGAAGTCTGTCAGTGTTTATGTTGGCTCATGTGGTCAACAGAGTGGCCACTAAGGCAGGAGACAGGCAGGCTTCAGCTGAGATGCTCCTTTAGCACATCTGACAGATGCTAACAGACAAAATAAACACTGTAAATATGGGAGCTCGTATGCAAACACAAACACAGAATGTATATTATCTGTAGGAGGGCTGATTGATAAGTTCCTGGCCTGAGGTAGAAGGAGATGAGTTATACAGCTCCTGCAGTTCAACTCTTTGACCCACTGTGCAGGGAGTTTGAAGTTTGTACCCTTTGTGATATTTCTGTTTTAAGTAACTGAGAGTTATCACCATCTGAGAAAAAGCCCTGCAGGCTTTTGTGCAGACACTTAATATCTTCATCTGAGCTCCCCCATAAAGGCCCAAAAAGACATGTAGGTGACACTTGGGGGGAAGTAATATTGTCCATTTTCTTAGATGGTGCTAACTTGCAAGTTTTAACTGCCAAAAACAGAAATACAACAAAATTGATTGACTTTAAACTCTCTGCATAATCACTCAAAGTATATAATTGCATAAGCATGAAAGTGAGGAGCATCACTCGTCTTCTTCAACATCAGGCCACTCACTTATCGATCACCACTCCTGTGTAAATTTGTGTAAAGTTCATCTACAAAGATGGAGAAAAATACTGTAGAGCCACACAAAGACACACACACACTGGGGGTGTTGGGGTTTCCTTGGAAACCTCAGACGAGTTAACCTCAACCTCAAACCAAACATTTGGCCTCCTGATTTGTCTCAAAACAGCAATGTAATGATCTGCTGCCTCTGCGGTTTATTTCTCTGGTCTGTGAACGGCCTCAGCTTGACCTCTGCAAGAGCTCTCTGTTCGGTTTCTACCCCCCCCTGGCTTTTCCTTTGTCATAGTTTGAATAAATAAACATAATTACTTGGCTAAAACCCTTGAAACAGCTATAATTGCACTGGATTTTTAGAACACAAACAGTGAATAAGGCTGCTGTTAAGTGATGTTATGACAGTTAAATGTCTGTCACGAGTGCATATTTGTCATATTTGTCTGAATTTTAATACATTAAGCCGCCAAAAGAAATTAATTATGAAACATATTCAAATGAATAAAAGGAAGATACAATGCCCCCGTCGGGCTCTCATAGCTTTTTAAGGTTTAATTACAACTTGTAATGCATTATGTTAATAATATGTGGCCTGTGTGCATGTTCCCTGATTAAAAAATCCTCCCACGCCGCCTTTTGAACTGGTGGAGATTTGAAAAAGCCACTTTTAAAAACGGTTCTCCTCGTTGGAAACGCGGTGGAATATTTGCCCCTGTGGCTTGATCAAACAAGCTCCTGGTGAGTTATCAAAGCAAGAGCCCCTTCACTCAGACGCCGATTTATTTCAAGGGTGGTGGTGGGGCATTATTATGGAGGGGGGCGCCTTCAAACGAACAGCCTTTATAGAGATATAGAAATAGCACAGGATGCATGAGGGGGATGTTCATCTCAAAGGGAAATTAGTGAGGAGGAAATGCAAAGACTTGTCATTTTGTTGCACTTAAAAAGGTTTAAATTTACCTTTATGTGGAGAAGGACACAGCTCAATACGTGAGAGGATTAAAGGAAGCAGTCCTTCGTAAATATTTGTGTAAAAGAGTTTCTTCCTCCTTGCAGTCATTTCAACCAGGCTGATAGTCCATCTGTCTCTGCTTTCCTTGCTTTTGTAGCTCCCCCCCTTTCTTTTTTTTGTCATCGATTTTGAACGAGATGTAAAATATTTATGCGTCCAGCTTATTCAAAGTGGTCACACTTGAGTTCTTCGCCCTCCCCTGAACACCAGTTAAGCTTCACATAATGCCTGTAAACAATCCGAGCTCGGGTTTCAACCTCTCCTTACTCATTTTTCATGCTTTCTTAAATCCCAAAACACATCTTGAAACAAGCTGAATGGCTGCATAAATGTTCATTGTAAAGGGAGCTTGAATGGGATGAATTTTATTAAATAACTTTTAAAATGAAGCAAACTCTCAGCTGTTTTGCCCCGGAGCCATTGCATTCGTGCCTTAGCAGCTTTTCTATAAAGCCTACATGCATGTCTGCATCCCCCTGCTCTGCCCCATTTAACTATCTAATTCCAAGAGATAATACACACAAAATAAAGATTTAAACCAGTGAGCTTCAAAGGAAATATGTGCTGAAAAAATAAAATAAAATAAAATAAAAAAATAAAAAACCTTGAATATTTCCTCCCTTCACTCCTCCTGTGCATGTGGTGTAAAACATTGATGAATCCACCTGCTCTTTGGTTTGTGACATTTTGATTGACGTCTCTAACAAGACTGTGGTGCGGCGCTCATTTCCCACATATTAGCTTGCGAGATATATTTCCAAATAACACACGAGATCATGAGAGGATTTATAACCAAAGTGTTTAACTCAGGCATTTTTTAGTAAAGCTACATTTTCTCCTCAGAGCTCCAAACAATACCCTGATGATTTCAGGTTTCTACTCATAAAACAGGAATATTTAAACGGCCAACATCTTGAATTTAGTCAGTTATTTCGATGATTAGAAACCCTACATGTGCCTGAAAACCCCCCAAGGCTCAGTCCTTGGACTTCCTTTGTTTTTTTTGTATGTATGCCTCCACGCAGATAAATTATCTCCAAACACAACATTGACTTATGCAGATGTCTTCTCTCTCTAATATCTTGCTTTTCAGATATTAAGTTTTAATGTCCCCAAATCTCCTCGAGCGAGATTAAAAAAATAATAACAATAATTGTATTTTGTCCTTAAAAGTCCATCCCCGCTCCACAGACGAGCCTTGGCTCAGTGGCTGCAAATATCAGGCTCAAGTTGTAGGTTGGAAAAAATAACCTCTAATACATGCATCATGTTATGATCCTATTTAACCCTTTCAGTGGACATGAGTAAGTCACGCTAGAAGCTGCCATCACAAGCCAGCTTTTTAAAGTGTACTAGGAATTTCTGTCTTTTGCTAAAAATTATGAAAAATAAAAAACACAAAATGGTGTTGGAAAAAAAACCCAATGTTGTTACCCTGATTTTAGATAATTAATGCATAAAAATCTTAAAAAATCTAACAAAAAAAAAAACCAATAGCACAATTTTATGACAAGATCAAGGACACCCTCTCTGGCCAACTTAATTATTTTATTATTATTATTATTATTATTATTATTATTATTATTATTATTATTATTATTATTATAACTGCTGTCATCTCCAATATCAGACCAGAGACCAATTTGGCTTCCTTATCACTCTGTAGAAAGTAGGGATTAACAAAATAAAATAAAATATAATATAATATGATACAATAAAGAAAACTATCAAACAAACAGACAAATGGTTTGCACTCAATCCTGACATCTGTTTTACTTCACTTGCTTGCTACTTATATGAGATAAAAGACTGTTCTGGGACAAAAGCTCATGACTAACATGAATCACAGCGAGGGTCCAACGAACTCTGACATTTCTGTGATCCAACAACATAACCTCATTTGAGATAATTGTGTTCCCTCTGTGTTCCCTGTGTACTAACACATGGGGGAGGGCACGTAATGGAAAATAAAGAAAGTGAGGCCGGAGAAGCCCGGATGGAATTGAAATGACAAATTCTGAAGCATCAAGAGTGAAAAAGACAAATGGATCTTTATGTATGTGTTTGAGAGAGAAAGACTTCTCTTTAAAACCCCCTGAAACACTCCACCCCCTTCACTGTCGCATGACACAAGGAGTCGCACATTGTAATGAGTGTCACAAAGGTTAATGAGGTGCCTCCTTCAGCGACCCGCTCCCGGGGAAGACTCTCACCTCTAATAGAGATGGGAAATGGGAAAAAAACTAACTCTCAGACACACATTTAGATCTAGATTACTGTGAAAAGTCAACGAACTCCACCCCCACCCCCACCCCCACCTCCATCTCCATCTGCTTGACATACAGTCGAAAAAAATCCCTGACATACCTCGAGGACTTTTAAGAAAAGACAGAAATTACTGGTTCAATTTCCTCCCTTGCTATCGCATTCATTAACTCTGTCTAGTTTCAAATCCTCCACAGTCTTAAATCAAAAAAAAGAATGATACGAATAATAATTTAATTTAAGAAGGATTTCTATTACACTAAAAGCTTCATAAGAATATATTTTTCTTTCAAAAACAGTCGCGTCTCATCAGAATAAACCTCAAGTAACCCCGGCTATCATTCACTCTACTTGACCACATTGCGAGAGTCAGTTATTCGTGCTGGCAGGAAATATTCGCCGCCTACAAAGTGTAATGGATCAGATTTAAGACAGCAGCGTGGACACTCTCTTAAAAAGACGACCAACTTTAAAGCTTCTGCCTCCCAGTTTGTTTTGTGTAAATCTTTAGACGTAAAGATTTAATCGGCATGATGATCCATACAATAAATACAAAAATCACATGATAGTTGTTTTGATTTTGCGCCTCATCTCATATGCAAATAAGCTGCTTGATTAAAGGTGGTGGAATTAATGCGGCGGCGTAAAAGTAAAGCAGTGACCCTCATTTACACTTGTGTAAGTCAAGTCAGTTGTGTTTATATGGCCCAATATCACACATCATAAATTTGCTTCAAGGCAGTTTATAATCCACAGGATGTGACACCTTCTATACTACGACTGTTGATTTGGAAAAGAGAAAAAATACTCCTTCAAAAACCCTTAAAAAAATGGACAAAAAGTATAAAAATCTTAAGGAAGAACAACAGAGGAGGGATCACTCCTTCAGGATGGAGAGACTTGTCATTTATCTTATCTCTTTCTGACACTTTTATTAAACGTATATGTGTCTTTAATCGCCAAAACACAGATTTGGTTTCCCCATAAAAAATTATCCAGTCCAGATGGAGTATTAATGCAATTAAAGATGTTTGGTGACTTCCAAAAACACCAGAAGAAGAATTCCTTCTGCACTTTAGCCGCTGAACTTAAACAACAATTAAGCTAGCTAGCAAACAACTTAACTGAAAGCGTAACTAACTTGCATTTATGGATCATAAGCAAGAAACCTTTATCGCTCCTCCTCATCTGAACTGAACGGGGATGGAGCAGTTGGTGTTGTATGTGTTGAAATCTCTCAGGCTGCTCGTTTCTGATGTTGTGACACAGAAAAAGACGGCTCATTTCAGCACAATTTGCCTGCTGTTACCAAAGAACAAACTGTGTATTCAAGTTTCCATCTAACAGTGGCATAAATTGCAAGTAGCTTTCAAGAAGATGGTCGAAAAGAAATTCAATTCAAGAAAAGTTGTGCAAATATAAGGATTCATGCTTAAGAGATTAATGGATTTACAGCATAATTCTCCAGTTAGATGTTGCAGAACATGCAACAAGATGATAAAATTAAAACACCAGGTGGAAAAAAGGCATTTCTGTTTGTTTTATATATTAATTTTAAAGGTTACAGTTTCTATTCAGATCAGATTTTTGCATTCGCCTCCATTTTTCATCTCTCAACTGGACTCAGTGCACAATGTAGAAGTGCACATGGGGTCTGCGTTGAGTGTTGGTGGCGAACAGCAGTCACCTGTGTCAGTGTCAGACACTTTGTCCAAGCATGCCCCCCTAAGGTTTTATAGCACCATAACATCGGAGGAAACAATCACTCAGACCACCACATGAGCTCACTTGTCAGGAAAACACAAACGTAAGTCACTTTAACCAATCGAACAGACGGCCAGTGGGGCTGTTTCAGCCTTTTTGTGCAGGTTACTGATGCCATATCAAGTCTTTGGATGTTTCAAGCTGCCGGTAGGCAACTTTTAAAAGTGCACTTTGAAAATTAAAAAGGCATAAAGAAGAAAGAATGAAAGAACACAAACCCAAAGATTTTCTCTTTTTACTTTAGTTTTACTGCTGCCGGAGAGACTGAATCATCAAGGATGTTGAAGTGTGTTTTGTTTGCATCTACAGTCTGATTTTGTGAACGGCTGTTACCAAATATCTGTTACCGTATGCATAAAGCAGCATTGCATCCACTATTGCATAAACTCTTGTATATATAATATGAAAATGAGTTTCCTCTTCACCTTTCTCTGACATAGAGATGCAATACTCCTTTCCAACCTCATACATTCAGTCCTGTGGAGCAACTCATGTTTACAATATGTATAGGGTCTCCAATCTGCACGAGGGATCTCAAAGCAAACAGAAATTGCGTTGCGAGAAAAGTTTCCTACAAAAACACATTTTGCTCGCTGTTAGAGGAGCTCTATCTCAGAGGAGCAGGTGTGTTTTGAGGCAACTGTTGTGATTGTCATCTATTATAGAGAAGCCAAAAGCCAGAAGTTTGCAAGCACTCCTCCAGAATAGAGGAATCTGGGAGCACACACACACACACACACACACACACACACACACACACACAAATATATATATATATATATATATATATATATATAT
>JAQMCX010000041.1:10620538-10662371 GCA_029814765.1 Acanthurus leucopareius | reverse complement strand
CATTTTTGTCTCCCTTTCCCGGTTACTTTTATTGTTACTTCCCCTCTTCCCCTAACCATTCTTCCGGGTCGTAACACACATTACATAAATAATTATATATCCTTTCTATCTTGTGTGTTTATGTGTGATAAATGAACAAATATTGAAATATTTTGCATTCATTAGTGTCAACACGTGGCAGGTTCTCAGTAACCACTGCGTTTATCTAAGTAGATGTTTACATCATTAAATTCCCTTTAAAACCCGTCTTGATTAGGTTCTCTACAGACAGTGCTTTCACTTCATCAGATTAATTTAGCACTCTCTCCACCTCCTCGCCTTATGTGAGGATCCTCTGGTACTGTAATGTTGTAGTAACCAGACGTGCACACTAATGTACCTTTGCCTGCCTTGAATCAAACCCCACTCGACCCTCACTCGATATATTCTCCTCGTCTTAGACCATCTCAATTAAGGAGAGCTACATCTAATCCCTGGGCACTGCAGTTAATGAGAAAGTTCTCTTAATCTTAGCTTTAGTCTTCCCTTCCTGCTTAAATAGTGGGTATAAACAACAAAGAAAAAGTAGATTTTTTCAATTACATTCTTTCAGTAATTCAAAGGAGGCTTTGTCTCGGTAGTTGAACCTGTCTGGCAGGGGATCAAATCCCATCTGAATGTCCTCAGTGCTATCAGTCTTCTCTGTAGTCCTTCTGATTCCTCTCTGTTCTCGCTGTGGAAATGTGGGTGTTTTCTGAATACAGCTAAATGAAGCATATCTCTCATCAGCAGCGCTGCTCTCTTGGCAGCTCTTATTCTTCTACTATGGGGGTCTTAATTGAATTCAACCACAAGCTTACCAGGAGGGCTGAAAAATGAATCTGTAACCAGAAGAAATCAGTGGAAGAGTTGAGTGTTGCTATCCGTCATCTGAATCATCCATGCAAGTCACCGTAAATGGGTCCGAATCAAGAAATGGGCATTGTTGTCCAGGTAAAGGGGGCCAGTCATTGACCAGGGATCTAAATTAGTTCTGTGTGTATTGTGTTCATGGCTCTGATTTAAAATATTTAATTTCACTGTTTATGGTGTTATATGATCATCACTGTGCATGGGTCTGAAACATATATGCGCATCACTGTTCATGGGTGTGAATCAAAAGTTGTACATCATTGTCTATAGTGTTTAAACAAGGGTGCGCATCATTGACCAGGGTTCTGAAAAAGTTCCGTGTGTTTTTGTTTTCATGGTTGTGATTTATGAGGTTTTATTTCACTATACATGGTGCTGAAACAGTCACAAGTTTGTCACTGTCCATGGTTCGGATTTAAGAGTTGCACGCTGCTGTTCGTGGTCCTGAAAGAGCAATGTGTGTCGCTCTCCATGGTACTGAATAAATCAAACGCTCTACCGTCAATTATTCAGATTTAAGAGTTGCACATTGCTCTCCATGGTCCTGAAAGAGAGTCAACGGTGTCTGTACTGAAAAATTTCCTGATTCACAAGTTTTATGTAACTATTCTTGGTGGTGAATCAGCTACCTGACTGTTGCTGTCCATGGTTCTGACTCAGAAGTTGTGTATCACTGTCAATGCTGCTGAATCAGTCATTTAAGTAATGGTTAATTCAGGATCAAGAATTGCACATTGCTGTCTGTGGCTCCAAAACAGTAATCTGTGTAGCTGTCCATGGTTCTGAATCATGCTGGATCATTTGAATTGCTGTTTTGTTCAGATGTAACAGTTGCTCATTGTTGTCCATGGTCCTTAGTCAGCTGTGTTTGTCACTGTCCGTGGTGCTGAATCAATGGTGTCCGTTACTGATCATGTTTCTGATTCAAAAGGTTTATGTAACATTTCATGCTGCTTAATCAGCCATGTGTGTGTCACTGTTAATGGTTCAGACTCAACAGTTGTCCGTTGCTGTCCAGGGTGCTGAATCAGCCATGTGTCACTGTAAATGATACAGATTCAAGGGTGTCGGTCATTGACCATGGCTCTGAATCAGTTTCGTGTGTATCACTAATTAAGGTTCTGAATCAAAGGGGGATTATATCACTGCCCATGGTGCTGAATTAATTGGAGTCTGTTGCCGTCCATGGTGCTAAATTAAGGGTGTCTGTCACTGTCCATGTGCCATTTTATGTTTTATTAATGCTATTGTTCTTATTCAAGAGATGTATTTTGCTGTCCATGGTGCTGAATCAAGAAAGTGTATTACTGTCAATTATTTGGTAAGTATGTGTTGTATGGTGCTGAATTAAATATTTGAATTGCTGTTTGTGATTGTGATACAAAATCAAAGAATCAGAACTTGGACACACATTAACTGATGGCGTTCAATCAAGAAATTGTGTTTCACTGTATTTATCCTTAATGGTTATAAGGATAAATATAACCATTAATAGTTCAAATATTTTTAAAACTGTCTAAATATTGAATGCAGGCTTTGTCCGTAACCTTTCATCACCTTTTGCTTTGACAACACTCAATTTAAAAATTCTCATTATTTTGAAATTCAGAATAATTTTTACTGTCTCTGAACTTCAGGAGGTTAGTGGTCTTCAGCAGCATGTGACAGAGGAGATTTCAAGAATAACCTTTTCCACTTGATTATTCAGAGATATTCATTTATTCTGCCAATTATTGTGATGTAGCCGGGGGCAATGTCTGGAAGGACAAAAATTTTGCTCTTACCTTGTAACTTCTCCTTAACCGCATTCATTAAACATCTGTATTACCCAGGACATGGTCGTCTTCCAAGGACAAGATCAGGTGAAGTCTTGTGACCAGTGTTGGTGTGCTGTCTGTTCAGAGATTGAACCTCCAGTGGCTGAAACTTAATTCATAAGAACTTTTAAAAAAATATTAACCGAACTCTGTCAAATAGACATCAGTTTTTTTCTCTCCTGGTTTTGTTGTATTCGCTTAATTTTTTCAGTAATTCAGCTCCAGTCTCTTTGGTTGTGTTCATCAAGCTGCATAATTTGGCATTGACCTCCTCTTTTTGAAATTTAAGTTGCTGGCGGTCTGCATTTATTTTTATTACTTTCTCTTTCTTTGTGAGAAATGGCGCAGCAGCCCCTTTGTTGTTTTTTTCTCTTCTCTTTTGGTTCTGTTCCAGCGTTTCTTTTTCATGTTTAATTTGTGGATTATTTCATTGCTCACTGATGTGAAATTCATTCAGAAGTAAAGCAAAGTCACTCCTACTGGATTGCTTCAGTTGCATCATTGCCTCTGCTTCGGGAAAGCAAAGAAAAAGAACCAGGTGGCTTTAAAGAGAAATTACACACCAATTACACAGTGAAACATAAATATATGAATCTGAATCAATAATACAAGACACAAAACCCAAGAAACATGGAAAATCGCCTTTTTTCTGACAATGTAAGAGCATTAATCCACAGTTTACATACACTAAATAGCTGGTGTGATGTATAGAACAACCCCTTATCTGCTTAACTAGCTGTGCCATACAGTTCCCATGAAAACTGCAGGACTGGCCACGACGCAGCATGCCTGCATTAGTTGAGGTAGACTGAGTGCACAATGAAATGAGGATTAAAAACCTTGGAAATGAGCCCAGAAACCATTCAAACAGGGGACAACCTGCTTTTCTACTGTCGTACACTAGATGACCGAGAGGAAATAACTGAATGACTTCTGAGTTAACGTCCTAATTTCATGAGAGATTGCTGAAACCTGGAAGGATACAGCGTTTTATATTGCATACCTGCAGGCTAAGTAAACACAGCAAGCTCTGATTGAGATTTAGCGCTGTAATAATGCTGCACTTGTGGCTTAGTTCAGAACAAGAATGGCAAAATGAAAACCATTGCATGCAACGCTGATGTATTTGTTGGCATGGCAGTAAAAATTAAAGTTAAAATAGATACAAATGGAAATGGGTCAGTGACTTATTTGTCCTCTGCAGAAAGCACAGAGCCTTGTTTTATGATCATATCTGAAAATAAATAAAACATAAATGTCCAATGCATTAGTGCGAGCACCCTCCCATCTTTAACAAATCCATTTATTATCATTATTATTAATTATTCAGGTCCATTATTGTGTTTTAAAACCAAGCGGTCATCCAACCTCCAATAGGAGAAAAAGTGACAGAAATAAACTTGAAAGAATTTAATCTTTAAAGACATTTCCTCTTGGGGACACCGCTGCAGTTATTCACTGTTGCCTGAAGCAGTATGTGGTTTTTTAAATAGAAAAAAAAAATAGAGAGCCTCCTTATGACAGATACATATGTAGCTGTCATTTCTTAGATGCAATGATTACCACTCCATTAAAGGTTTCAGGCTCTAAACTGGTCACATAAAAGCAGCCATGAGGGAAACACTGAGAGGCTGCTGTGTACCACGATGTGCTGGAAAGACCATTAAACCGTCCGAGTGATCCACAGTGTGTGCATACTGTAAATATGTTTGAATGGGCTGGGTGGGTGTTTTACATATCATAAAGCAATAAACTCCTGGGTGGCACATGCAGATCCCGGCCAGCGTTCATTTGAAAATCCTTAATTGCAATTTAGTATTTATGCACAACCCGGCTTGTTTAGAGCATATCGATTTTACAGAATGATGATGTCGTTTGATGAAAACGGAGGTTTAATTAAATGTTCATACACTAAAGATCCATTCAGGCCTGCTGCATGTATTGCTTATAGTTATGACAGTAGATGAAAACATAATCACCATGTTAGAAGTCATTAGAAATGCTTTTAAAGATTAGACTTTTGTTGATTTACTCATTTATTTTGGCAGCGTCTATCAAGATGACACATAGATAGTATTATTATTACTAATATTATTATTCATGTTATTTTAGAAGTAAACTTTTCTTGATGTGTGTCAAACTATCTGATTTTTAGCCACATGAAATGATTATCTCTTTGGATAAAAATGGAAAATCTATGGCTCTCAAATTAGGAGGTTGTCATATTTCTGTTGCATTCATTTTTTCTTAGATTTACGCAGATAAAACAGGTGAAGTGAAGCTTTGAACCTTCCCTCAGCATAAACCAGAACTTGACATCGTCACAGACCTGTACGTATGAAATTTCAAAGACATAATAATCTGTGGCCACAGAAATGAAAGCTACTGTCACTTCTCAAAATCGTCAATAGGATACAGAAGAAGAGCCAACTGTACATAAATTTCATCAAAAGGAACAACAAAAGATACAGTGAGAGTGTTACAAAGTAAATTTTGGCCTCAAAAGCCTGATTGAAGAGCTCTGATCACTAACCAGGGGCCCAGATCTGTCAAGCCTATCACAACAAGGGCTGTGATCTGTGAGGGAAAAAGGGGGACTTGTGGACAGAGTTGTCATGAAATGACACAAGACCCCCAAAACAGGAAGAATGACACATAAGTGGAGCTGCATCGGAAGTTCTTCGCTCATATGGAGTGAAATTGCTTTCTATTTCCACTCATGTGTCATTGTAAGATTCTCTCGAGTGAGATTCTCTGATGACGTGCACACAAGGGCCGTAGTCAAGGCAACAAGGTTGGCCCAAGACAAGTCCAAGACCGAGTAAATTGGGTTGAGACCGTGAAACCGAGAGAAAAATGATGTCATTAGGTAAGTCAGGTTGAGATTGAACTCATATTTCCAAGGCAGATCATTACAGAGGAGGTAAAAGGCATAATTAACTAGAGGAGTGCTCTCAGTAGCATGTAGGTCTCTGAAAGGTGTGTCTGGGGGCTTGTGGGGGAAGCTGTTGACCATTTGCAGCCCCTGCTGCCTGGTTGAAAGGAATAAAGACTCAGAATGGCAGTAAAAAATCAGAAGAGTTGATAAAACAGGTTTAAGCAAAAATGAAACTGAATCACGTGAGCAATGAGCATGCAATCATGGAAAAATCATGAGCCTTTGCAGATGTAAAAGAAGTCTTTTTAGCTCTAAAAAGTATAAAACAGGTGTAAAACAAGGGTGCAATTTAGTGCGACATGACTGAGTCCTTAAACCAGGAAATGAGGCAGTTTTGTTGAACTTCTGGCATCTTTATCTTAAAGTCAATGGTTTATTTGAATAGAGTTTTTGTTTTAATGCCTGAAATATGGTCTGCACACAAGCTTACGAGACTTTTATGTCTTGTTCTACCACATAAAATAGGTCAATAAACAACCCCCTCATAATTTTTTAAGGTTTTTACGTGACTTTAAAAAGGCATTTGCGAACAACTTGCTAAATGAGCCTAAAGAGGCTGTCGGGAACATTAAAGGTCGTCATGCCAGAGCAGATGGACTAAAACTTTAGATGACATACAGGATGAAAGCAAAACTCTTTACTGCAAAAAGAAAATATAAGGTGAGTTCGAGCAAACTGGAAAAGATTGAACTGAAAACTGTACTTTTAAACAGACTAAACTGACTGATAAGATGATGAGATGCAGGTGGAGAAGCTTACGTGATGGGAGCAGAAAGGAGCTGATTGGTTGAGGAAAAATCCTGGCAACAGGGCGGGGCTAACGAGGCTGATGCAGGGCAGGTGTGGAGGGAAAGTTTTAAAGAGAAAACACGCTGACATTTAAGAAGAGAACAAAAATGTAAATTTACTTTACTTTTTTGAACTTATTTTCTATAATAATCCTTTATTTTAATGTATATGAGATAAACAAACCCTAACCTGAAACTTTGTATAGATAGCATGAGTGTGTGTTTATAACATGCCACTCTTAATTTGTGAAGTAAATGTATAAGTTGTGTTGAAAACTGTTATGACAGAGATCATTAAATGTAGCTGCAGGCTCGAAATAAACAATGGACAGATGATGCAGCTGTGTCACATGTCTTATTTAATTGAAGTCCCCTTAAATTGACGGCCCTGAAGTAAAGCTGTCTTAATTTGTTAAATGTCTGAAGCCTCCTTGTGTCTCCTCTGGTTGCATCTCAGGTGAAAGGGACTTAGAAGCGAGGAGAGGAGGAAATATGAAGAGTGATGGACCGTTTTTTTCATTTCTAACTTTAATTTATAAACTGATCTTGAAATAGCTAGTTATTTTGCTACAAATTGCACTTGCGCATTTGCACTTGCACATTTGACGAAAAGTGTAATCATGGTCTATTCTTTATTTTGTTGCCATATAAGAAAAAAAACAATCATGTTGCATCATAAATTGGTCATACAGACAAAACAAACAGCACTTTTATTGCATCTCTTGGGAGAATACAAACAAAACGAACTGTCAGATGTAGAATAAGTGTTTGGAAACACTCATTTTCGGGCTGCAGTGGGGCAACGCTGCATAAAAAAGCCCTGTCAACAGCAATCACAGATTTGCAGCAAATGAAAATCCATTGTGCTTAAATTACAGCTGGAGTGGTTTGAACCCCAAATACAAAAAAAGCATCATTTTCTGTCGTGGCCTTGTGGTCAAAATCAGATTTAAAAGCAGTTCTTACAAAATCAGGATAAAGCCAAGTCAAAAATGTGGCTTATAAAACAACCTCAGCTGAAACAGAACATTTTTTTATTTTTCTCTCACTTTAAATGGGACCAGAAGCTCAACCTTCTCCAACAAACAAAAGAAGACACCTGGCTTTATTTTTCCAAACGCATCTCTAAAGGATTGATTTCAAAACAGAACAACAACATAAAAAAAAAAAAAGTTATAACCCCGAGGTCGCAAATTCATAATTCACACTTCAACGTCAGAAACACAATCGCTCCCATGTATTTGCACAGAGAGCATCCAGGCCAGGCAGCTAGGCTGTCAGCATCATCAAACCCTCACATGGAAAACAAATATCACGTTGGACAGGATCCTGTCAGAGATCACACATCATCAATCCAAAGCTGTGAGCCTTTAAAACAAATCAAAACCAGTGCATATAACAGCTTTGATTGGCTGGAAGGTCAAGCCGAATAGACTGAGGAGAGTTTATATCACATGTCAGTAATGAGGTTTCCCCTTTAATCATTTCAGCCTGAAAGAAAACGTGAAAGACATTTTCTCATATCTTCCCCTCTGAACACTGTGATACTGACCCTCGCCCTCTTCACTTGTAATTGCTTGTAACATCACTTGTAAAAAGTCTTAATATTGCCGTCATTTTTGGGGTTTAAATCAATATTTTTCTCCACATTTATAATTGGCTTCAACAAAAATGACCATAACATGGATTTACGAGTATTTTGACACGTTGTGAGCATCTTCTCCAACCTGCACCAACCTTTTTACACTCCCATTTATCAAAAATGGTTTGTGAAATATCTCTTTATCTTGTCTATTACCATTAAATCAGGGCTGCTCACTGTCTTTTGCCTCATATCTGCTCAAAAATAGAAGAAAAAGACACTGATTCAGCAGTGATGAAAAGCTGCAGCTGCATTAATTGTGGTGTCCTGGAAACAAAAGGACTCAGACATGTGAGGAATTTAGGGCAGATTTTGACCTGATGGAGCCTAATTAACAATAAAATATTGGAGAGCAACACAGTGTGCAAGAGAGAGAGGGACAGAAGGAGACAGATGGAAAGAAAGAGAGGGCAAGACGAGTGTAACATGGAGGCTGACTCTGCTTTATTACCAGACCATTAAAAGGGTTCAAAAGCAAACACATCATTTGCTGGAAGGACACACAGCGAGGCCTCTGACACCAGATTTAAACCAGGCTTTAATATGTAAATGTTTACGTGGGCAGACATGTAAAAGTGGATGAAATAATGTTTGAGAAGCAGATAATATAGAGAGGCTGACTGTTGGAACACATTTTTGCTCAATCTGGACAAATTTATGGTCAAACAACCAGATGTGAAGCTCGATGATTGATAAGTTCATGGCCTCAGGTAGAAGCAGATGAGCTACACACCTCTTGTTTCATGCATGCGAAGTTCAACTCTTTGAATGATTAACACAGAAAGTTTCAAGTTAATAACTTGCGTGGTATTTCTGTCTCAGATAATTGGAAATTTGAGAGTCAGCACTGTCTGAGACATGAACAGCATCAGCCTCTTTGCAGTCATTAGCTACCTCCATCTCAAGGGCTCACTCAAGGAGATCCACCAAGACATGGAGGCGACACTAAGGGGACAAGGGGAAGAAGAGGGAAGCTCAATCCAAACATAGCAGACAGAGATGACTGCACAAAGGCTGATGTTGTCCATTTCAAACCAACTTTTCATATGCTGTCCCATATGTCTATAAAATAAAAAAACACTAACTTAAACCATTAAAAAAAATCAGAAATGAGGGATTTTAAAGCTGAATAAGCTCAGTAGAATCCAGTAAAGATTTTTCTTCCAAGATGCTCAATCTCTTCAAATACTGATACAAATTTCACATTAATAAAGTAGATGGATATGCAGGAAATCAAGCCAAATATTAGATATTGTTGCATCCAAATGTAATGCAAATTGTAACAATAAGCAACTGGTTATATGTTTGGGTAATCACTTTCTCATGAACTGTTGGTGCTTTCATGATGTTCTTAAGGATATTTGATTTCCTTTAATTTTTATATTGCAGAGTTGAGTTTAGTAGACTTCTTATTTTTAGGAACGAGTAAGAAAATCTTCCTAAAAAGATTTTAATTCATCCTGGACTTTTGTTTTGCCAGCAGCGTCCCAGTCTGAAAGTATAAAATTGTCTTTCATCTTAGTGTGCAAACTAACAAAAGGGAGGTCTGACATTATTAAGACCTTTAGTTCCCAAATATGCACGAGAGAAGAGAGTTAAACGTTTTTTCTTTTTTCTTTTTTTGTATTAAGGACTTTAGGCCCACGGGACACAGCGGCGGTGCAGACCGCAGTGTCATTACGGCATCAGTATAGTGTTTCAAAGCTATAATTAAATTCCTCTCCTTTAAGGCAAGTGACTAACACCAGTGTCAGACTCTTGTCATATCGTGAGGACTGGATGTTCGGCGGAGGGGAGGATGGAGTCGGAGGATGGATGTGTATGGATTTACAGTCAAACATTCTGCTGATTCCCCCGTGCAGCATCGCCGATTGATTGCATCGGGCCGCTGTGTTGCTGCCTCCGCCAATAGCTGTATTGACTTCCAGTCTGCACTTGACCTATCTTTTTCTGTACATGACACACGTGCTGCACAATTAAAAAAAAGAAAGAAAAAAGGGGGGTGGGTCATGAAGAGATTTAAACCATCAGAGCTGTTGCTTTAAACCTGATGACAGGATGATCAGTCAGTGTGATATCATGCCCCATCTTTTACTCATTAACCTCAAACTCAGCTGGCTGAAACGATCATTTGGCTCCCAGTTCATGTCCGTTGTAAAATATAAATGATAAACATTGGCAGGACTTCATATAACCCTGAAATTTTCTTTCAGCTCACCTCGTCTGCTTGCTGATTAAACATTATTCATTCCAAATGCATGAATCGCCACAAACCCAAAACAGCCCATGCCTTATTTTGAATGCTGTCTGCACACACTGAGCCGAACATGCTGATGTGAAAACAAGCTTAACATGGCTCCTGACCTTTCTGTAATTACCCGTAGAGTATTTCAGTCTCTCCAAACCTCCTGCCTTTCAAGCCTTGGGAGGAAGTACTTCTGCCGTGGATGAGCGTGCGTATGTGGGGGGAAAAAAAGCAGAGCAAAGCTGTTGTGGCATGTGTTTGCCCCTCCTGAAATGAAAAAAAAAAAAATCTCAGTTGGGGATTTGGATGCCAAGGGCAAAGATCTTATTTGCTGTTCGATGACACGATTTACTGGAAACTGCTAAATGGAGAGGTTTGCATTCAGCGGCGAGGTCTGTTCTCTCCATCCAGGCCGTAAAGCCGGGGTCATGTGCTCGCCAAACATCTTAATCGCTTGAGAAAGAAGAAAAATAAGTCTTCAAATGCAAGCCTGAGGGAAGGTCAGGCAGATTTCCCAACAAAAAACCCATTGTGGCTCAGCCTGATAAAATCCCAGCATTTTAAAAAGCTGTCGCTCTCAAGGAAAGGATTAAGCATGTATACAAAGCACCTAAAATTTTACTGAAAAAAAAAACAGCTTGTCGAGAATTAGATTCACTCGAGGAAAATACACAAAAAGCACATCAGCTGTCACGTAACACTGGTGATTACCAACAATATCGCTTTGGAAAGATCCACCAGATTTAGAACGGGAACTTTTCAGCAATCTTGTAGCAAAACATCGGTGCCTGATTGAACGACATTGATAATACTCCTCCTAAGCCATTAAACCACTTGGCTTCTCACGCTTCACATTAGCATTTCTTTTCTGCACAAACAAACAAACATTCAAACATTTTGGCTAAACTGCAGTCCAATGGCTGCATATATTTAAATCATTATGTTAATTCTTGGTGAAGAACTGCTTCTACAAGGATGCCTCTGAAAAGGTTCAGTGTGTAGGATTTAGGGTAAACTATTTGAAGAATTTAACAGAAAAAGGATTATAATACTCAAGTATGTTTTTCAGTAGTGTAAAGTCACTTTAAAATAAGAATATTTTTGTTTAATTACCTTAGAAGAAGCCTTTTATATACATACACGCACACACACACACACACAGAGTGAGGGTCCTCTTCCATGGAGTCGGCCATGTTTCTTCAGTAGCCAAGAACAGACAAAATTAAACAGAGGTTCTCATATTTTTAACAGTTTTTGTGAGTTTTTTGGCCATCATATGTTCTCCTAGCCATTTGATCAAGTGCAACTTAACCACTAGATGCCACTAAATCCTACACACTGGACCATTAAGATGCTATCTAATTGTTATATTTAAATTCAGGAATGGAAAAGAACAAGATCTCACCACTGCTACGTTCAAAATCACGATTCATAAATATAGAAAGTATCAAAATTGATGGTGAACTAAAGAAATGATCTTTTTTAACTTTACATGCAATGGAGCCCAACTGTTAGCAGTTAAGTCAGTTATTCATGTAAGTTTTAGCTCATGGCAGCTAATGTAGCATCGATCTGTTAGCCTAACACACAGATTAAAATCAGGCTAAAGAGGTTGAGTTTGTTTTGTATTTAATTTTAAAACTTGAATTGCTCCGCCCCGAACAGAAGCTGACTCATGTGACATCACTTGAGGTAACTTATCAGATGTCACACAACTCCCTCTGGAGACACAAATAGTGTTATATCATTTTTGTACACATTTGCAGTCATCCTCCTCAAAGAAGTTCATGTGTGAAATCGATGGACTTGAATTTTCCATCCTTCTCTCTCGGTGACATGGTGGACTCAGTGTTCCTGCTTCAGTAACTGGCTGCGTGTCCCCGGGGAATTGTAAGGTTCCCTTTAGCAAATCCTCCTTTAGACAGATGTATTTCTCTTGTGGGACCAATATGTGGAACTCAAAGTGGATCACTTTGAACTCGAGTTGTAACGGGTTTAAATGAGGGGAATCAGACATGTTGTAATAAATGATCTGCTGCTTGTCGTCAACTTTTACAATCCTTTCATTTTATCTTTCTGTTTTAAATTTTTTTTCATATATTTTAGTATTAAGTTTGGTGTAAAGACCCCTCCAGGTATTACCATCATAGAACTGACTCAGGTTATTAAAGCTGTGGCATTAACCTTGCTTTATACTTCTCTCTATTAAAGACTAAATAAATATATACTTGCCTTGACCTTGTCTGTGTTGTTTGCCTGGTGATAAGTGACGTATGAGCTCCTCTCATCTGCATCACATCATGATGCAAAGAGCCATGCAATCATTCTTTGAGAAGAAATACTCAAAACTTGTACTTGAGTCTAATAACCGGTGCAGAGGTGTACAAGTACTCTGTTACTAGAATAAAAGTAGACATTTGCTGAAAAAAAGTCCAGTACTTGAACTTAATCATTCTTTTCCTGTTCTGGCTCTTTAGCCCCGCCTGAACGGTGTGTCATCTCGTGTGTCTCCCTTCAATACTGTGGAATTACACCTTTTAATACTGAGAAAAAAAAAGGAATCTGACACAGCCAGACAGATGCAGATGGAAAAAAAAACACATTTAGACAGACAGAAACAGAGACAACAAAAAGACAAAAACAAAGGAGACAGACACACCAACAGGTTGGCAGAGTGGTTGACAAGCAGCAGTGAAAAAAAACACTGACAAACAGACAGATAGACAGACAGACAGGTGTGTGGGTAGGGAGAAATCATAAGCAGTCAATGGACCATAATGGGAATGCTTTACAGCCATATGTAGGTGGTCCTAATGATGTTTTGCTTATTGCGAACACCGCCGATGCTTTGCTAGAATCTCCTGACTCGCCTAGATTGGTCTCTTATCGCTTTTGTTCGAGTGTGTGTGTGTGTGTGTTAGTGTGTGTCTGGTGTTTTCTTTTTCCCCTATGTGCAAAAAAAAAAAAAAATGATGCCAGGGAGAGAGAGAGAGAGAAAGAGAGAGAGAGAGAGAGAGAGAGAGAGAGAGAGGATATTTAACTTAGCATCCCATTTTCTGTCCTGCTCTTAATTCCAACTGAGCACTGCAGATGGAGGAGGGGGGAGGAGGATGGAGGAGGGAGGGGGGGAGGGAGGAGGTGAGGGTGAGGAAGGGGGAGAGAGAGAGAGAGAACTACCTCAACTATCCTGTGCTCCCCCATTTCACCCTCCCTCCCTCCTTCCTCCCCCCAACCCCAACCCCCCCCCCTCTTCCCAACAACTGATGTAATTCCCTCTAACAGTGCAGTGTGTAATAAACATCGATAGGATGATGAGAAATGTGTCCAAACCACTTCTTTCCTTCTTTTCTTACACTTTTAGATCTATTTTTTTTTTTTTTTTTGCAAAGGATTTCATATTTTGGGAAAAAAGAAAATACCACACACACACATATACCCACACACACACACGGGAGGCACAAAAAAAAAAAAAAAAAAAAACGTCACGCACACATGCGCATATAGGGTGCCACACTGACGCATCGTTTGTTGTATAGTCAACTGTTTATTGCCGGACTGAGGCATGCCTGTAGCGGATTATTGTTTTTACCGCATTCAACAGTGTTTTCAAAGCAAAGGGGCGAAAGTCAAGGCTGTGACAGCGGAGGCTCGCGGCGCAAACGGAGGGAGAGAGAGAGATCCGTCAAGACATCCTTCAAAAAATTTGATTTTTTGAAAAAAAATGGGGGTTAATTCAAACCTGATGAAGTGAGCTTATCACGATCCCAACCTGAAATCCTGAAATCTCACCAGTGGTTTTTTTTTTTTTTAAATCGTTTCGACGATGCCGACTACTTGGACACTTTTATCATGGAGCTGCGTGCTTTGAGAGTGAAAACGCGATTCTACCTCAGGACCCTGGTCTGGTGGCAGAAACCTCTTTTTTGCGCCTCTGGAGGGAAATAACCCGCAAATCAAAAGCTGTAAAGTGTGATTTTAAAAAAAGAGAGAGACACACAAACTAGAAAATCTCGCCTCTTTATGTGGATTGATATCTTTTTTTATTCCTTGCTCTCTCTTCTCAGCATTCCCTCAGTCAGTCAGTCGACGGATTTTTTTTTTTTTTTTTTTTTTTTTTTTGTTGGCCATTACAGCTCAGCAGAGGGTGTAAGATTATTCTTAGAGCACCGCGCTAGAATGAACACCGTCCCCGCGTCCCTCCTTTTGTGATTCCCGAATCGCCACGAAGAGAGCGGGGGGGGTGGTGGGTCGGGTGGGCTGGGGGTCGGGGGGGGGGATGAGGCAGACGAGCGAGGCAAGACGCCGAAGGATGTGAGGGGGGATGCGGGTGATTTGCAGCGGTGGGATCGCCTCCAAAGCTCCAGCGCAGGGTGTGAATTCAGCACCAGGGGAGAGGGGGACAGCTCCCGACGCCGCCGCAACACGCAGCACGACTGGAGGAGGTATAGAGAGAGAGAGGGAGAAAGAGAGAGAGCGAGAGAGAGAGAAGGAAAAAAAAGAGGCACGGATTTGTTACATTTTTATTGCCAAGGTCAGTGTTTGACGAACTGAAACAAAAAAAACAAAAAACGCCAAAATATGTGTTGGACTCTACTGTCGCTGGCTGTTTTTTGATTTTTATCACAAACACGCGGAGGCTCGGAGGATTTCGTCGATGTGAAAGAGGAAAGAGACGTTTAATGTGGTCATTTTTTCAAACTGGAAGTCTGGACACAAGTGCAGGTTAGATGCAGCATGGATCTGTTATAAAAAAGACTGCCTTATCTTCTCCCTAAATGTCTATATCTCTCTTTTTTTTCTTCTTCTTCTTCGTAATTGATGTAGACTGAATTCACAGCTCGTATGTCTTGAAGCCGGGAATGAATTGTTCACGTTAAAAAAATGCTGCTTTGGATTGTTCTGCTGAATGCGGCTCTTTGTGTTGCTAGTGGAAATGTTACAAGGGACGTTTGTAAGGAGCAGATATGCTCTTGCAACGAGATCGAGGGAGATCTGCACATAGACTGCGAAAAAAGGAGCTTCACCACTCTGCAGCATTTGACTGGCCCGAGCTCGCAGTTTTATCACTTGCTGTTGCACGGGAATTCTCTATCCAGGCTATTTCCCAACGAGTTCGCCAACTTTTACAATGCTGTGAGCCTGCATTTGGAAAACAATGGTTTGCACGACATTGTCCCCGGCGCCTTTCTGGGATTGCAGCTGGTGAAAAGGCTGCACATCAATAACAATAAGATAAGATCATTCAGGAAGAGTACATTTCTGGGGTTAGACGACTTGGAATATCTCCAAGCTGATTTTAATCTATTGAGGGATATTGACCCCGCTGTTTTCAGGGACCTAAATAAACTTGAAGTGTTAATACTTAACGACAACCTCATCAGTGCGCTACCTATAAACGTGTTTCAACATGTGCCCATTACGCATCTCGACCTGCGGGGAAACCGAATCAAAACGTTGCCTTATGAGGGGATCCTTGAACAAATACCGGGCATTGCGGAGGTTTTGTTGGAGGACAACCCGTGGGACTGTAACTGCGACCTGGTTTCTCTGAAGGAATGGCTGGAGAACATACCGCGTAACGCGCTCATTGGGAGGGTGATATGCGAGGCTCCCACCAGGCTGCAAGGGAGCGACTTAAACGAGACGTCAGAAGCGGATCTGTGCCCTTCACAGAGCGGCGGCGTGGACACCAGCCTGGTCGCCCCTCCCACCCAGGAGGAAATCTCGGAGACCGTGGCCCGCGCCCCGCGTCCCACGCCTTACAAGCCAAATGGAGACGCCAGTGGGCCCCCGACGCCTGGCGGCGGTCACGGAGCCAAGAGCCGCTCCAAATCTCGTGAGAATTGGCAGCTGAAAACTAAGCCCACTCCGGTGCTGACAGGTGTGAACGGGGACAGAGAGCAGCTGCACAACATGACGTGCCCCCAGCCGTGCAACTGCAAGCTGGTCGGCTCCAGACAGGGGCTGGGGGTCAACTGCGAGGGCAAAAAGATCGAGAGCTTATCCAACCTCAAACCTAAGCCCCTGGCCGCTCACGAATTAAACATGAGAGATAACAACATCCACGCAGTGAAAAAGAACCAGCTGCTCGGCTACTCCAGCCTCAACCTGCTCGATCTGGGAGGGAACAACATCAAGGTGATTGACAACAGCACTTTCCAAAACCAGAGCGAGCTCAGATGGCTGTATATGGATAAGAACTATCTGGATACGCTGATGGCAGAGATGTTTGTGGGCCTTGTGAATCTGGAATATCTCAGTTTGGAATACAACGACATCCAGCTGATCGTGGCAGGTGCGTTCAGCCCCATGCCAAACCTGAGGGTGCTGTTCCTCAACAACAACTTGCTGAAATCTTTACCCGTGGATGCTTTCCTTGGGATTTCTTTATCCAAAATTAGCTTGCATAATAATTATTTCCCCTATCTCCCCGTGGCTGGAGTGTTAGACCAGCTCAATTCAATCATACAGATCGATTTGCACGGGAACCCGTGGGATTGCTCGTGCAACATCGTGCCCTTCAAGCAGTGGACGGAGAAACTCGGGGCCGATGTCATAGTGAGCGATCTCAAGTGCGAGTCCCCAGAAGAGTTTTGGAAGCGAGATTTCCGCTATGTGCGGAACGACCTCTTGTGCCGCAAACTCTATGACAAAGTCTCCCCCACCTCCCTGTCCAAAAACAGCACTTTCACCCTGGACTCGGGGACGCGCTCGAACTCTTATTTGGAGCCGAACAGGGTCTCCATCTCAGTGCTCGTCCCCGGGTTGCTGTTGGTGTTTGTCACGTCCGCTTTCACTGTTGTAGGAATGCTTGTCTTTATTTTGCGGAATCGAAAGCGATCAAAGCGGAGGGACGGGAACTCATCCGCCTCGGAGATCAATTCCCTACAGACAGTGTGTGACTCGTCTTATTGGCACAGCGGGCCTTATAACGCAGACGGGGGCGCGCACCGGGGCTTCGACTGCAGCACGCACCTCTCCACGACAAATGACGCGTAAAAAGGGACTCTGCTGTAGTCTAGTACAATAAGCCGACACCAGACTGGATTACAAACACTCACACAGACAGATTGACGCACACAAATGACTTTTAAAAAAAAAAAACGGCAAGAATCACCCGCTTTTTTTTTTTGTTGGTTCGTCAGGGGGCGAACACAGACTTGTATTTCTTGTTTTCTCCAGTTGAACCAAGTAAGTCAGTCTAGTCTGCTGCTGCTGCACAGGCCCCCACTTCTGTAATATATGTATATGCCAAGCCCCCCTCCCTGGCTAACCCCCCCCCCCTTCCTCCCTCTCTCCCTCCCTCCCTCCTCCCAGTTCTGCTATTTGCCGCAATCGGACAACGGATCTGTACAAGACAGAAAAAAAAGAGGGAGAGGAAAAAAAAAGAGAGGAGCGAGGTTGGGGGGGAGAGAGAGGGCGTGTGTGTGCGAGAGCGAGCGAGCGAGCGAGAGCGCGAGCAAGACCGAGGACCCCGGGGAATGGTGCACGAACGCATGAATGTAAATGTAAATACTCGGACCGATGTATCATAATCTGCATGATGATATTTCGCATGGTTTCAACACACACACGACGGCGAGGAACCATAACCACCATAACCAACAAAGAAGCAAACTCGACCCTTTCATGTTATATCAATATGACGACAATATATAGATATTAAGAATTATATATGACTATTACAAAGTGCCATTTCTCTATTTTTTGTGAACCTGCAGTTAGGATTTGTATTTGTTGTTTTAAACTTGTTTGGAGAAAAGAGAAAAAAAAATCAATAACGGATAATGATGACTATCGGAAAGGAGTGATGGAAGTGAAGCTGTCAGTGCATGTTATTTTCTGTTTGTTATCATTTGATTGTCGATAAATATTGGGGTTATTTATACCGTACTAGATGGTGCAGATTAAAATTCCATGTCTGCGCAGTCATCATCTCCTTTATGAATGTAAAACTGTGTTATTTTATGGTGTGCCAATTGTTGACTTTCAGATATTCAGACATGCAGATGAGCATGACCAATTAACGTCACTCAGATGCTTATGCTGCAAAGTTAATGTAGCTAAAATAACAGTTCCGTGGTTTTGTGTGTCAATGAATATAGCCTGCTTTGGGTGAGAGGAAGAAAAAAAAAACAACAAGTCATTTAAATGGGGGGTTTATACCATCATATTTTTTCAAAAACTGAGCAAAGAAGTGTTTTCAATTGAGCTATGTAGATTTAATTCGATCTATGTAAACAGCGCAGGTAGACTGATATAGAATAGAATGCTTTTTTAATGTCAGAAAAAAAAGTATTCCTCCACAAAAAAAGCTTATGGCTATGATTCACTTTCATCATATTGTGAGCTTTTGTAAAGCCATCTAATCTTGTCCAAATAAGAGAACTGAAACTCACTGTATTTACTACAAAAATGTGCTTGAAATAGGCTGTTTTTTTTTTCCCGGGAGGGGGGGGGGGGGCGATTCTTGCTTTCTAACAAACAGGGGCCATGCCATTGGTAGAACTCAGCATGAGGCCATAGAGATACAAGAGGTGCCTCCTTTTACAAGCGGGAGGCAATGAAAAGGGGCACACAAACACAAACACACACTCAAACACAGACACACAAGCAAACGCGGAGGTAATTTGATGATGCAAGATGCCTTTTTTTCAAATTCAGCATTTTGAACTTGAGATACTCTTATTAAAAGGGGTGGGGGTCGCATGGTTTTTTTTTGGTGGGCTCATGAAAACAGTGCCATGGTTGAGCACCTGTTTTTGCAGAGCTCAGCTGAAGGGTCTGCTGCTTATCCTGCTTTAACTAAACGTGGGGTTGGATCAAATAAATAAAAAAAAGAGAAAACTGAGAAGAAGAAGAAGCATTTAAAAGTTGGAGGCATATTTCCGGTTTTTCCAAAATTTTCTCAAAATCTGTAACTTCTCTGCAGTGTCTGGTCTGATGCAAGGAATGTGAAATTTGCATTTTGTTTCTTTTATTTTCATTATTATGTGAAATTCCTGTACTGATGATACTTTTTTAAGTTGCCAATTGATTGATTTCCTCTAAAAAAACCCCACTAAGATGCCTAATTTTCGACAAGATTGCAGCATAATTCGGCAAAAATCGATCTTGGACGCCATGGCCATGATGAGAGTGTACAGTGTCGATGTGAGATGGGCTTAGACCCCCTGACTCCCTGTCACCCTCCCCCCTCTCTCCCCCCCCTCACTCTTAGGCCTGCAGTATCTCCCCCCAAGTACACAGACTAGCGCTGTCCATGGTGCTGAATCACTTCCCTCCCTCCTGCTTTTTTTTTTGTCTGCCTACCCCCCCCACCTCTGCTTGTTTGTGTGTGCACGCCCTGCGCGCGTGTCGGCATGCAGCCCCGCACGTGTGTGTTTGCGTGAGGCAAATGATAGAGAGAAAGCAAAAGAGAGACAGAGAGCAGTTGCGTGACTAGTTTGATGTGTGTGAATACACTTTTCCCTACTGCCCCTCCCTCTTGCCCCCCTCCCAAATATGAAACCACGCGCAGCTTGACCTTGGGGACTAACATTTCAGCAGATCTGTGACAGACACTCATCATCATCATCATCATTGTCATCACCTTCCTGCATTTTTTACTTTTTTTTCTTTGTCAAGTCACCTTGCTCCCCCCTCCCCAGCTCCCACTCCCCTGCTTCTCTGTCCACTCACACCGGGGGAGGGGGGTGACTGGGGTAACTCTGTGTCTCTTCTGTGGAGTATTACCGTGCCACAGCCCACTGATAATTTGTCATGATTTTCAAACGCTGTGTTTCAAAGTTACATTTATATGCTTTGCGATATTTGACCTGCTTCTATTTTGTTAAATAAAGTGTGGTTGAGGTTGAGTAAAAAAAAAAAAGAAAAGAACTTTGTTTGCTTTTAGGAATTTTCATTGACTGAGTTGGTTTCATGTGACATGTGACATGTGACATGTTCTGTTTATCATCTGTTTCCATTATTTTACATACCTTATGTCCTAAAGGGTTAGTGAAGCACACTGCCTGACTTCTTCTTTAATATGGACAAAGAGTCACAAAAAAGGGTAAAGATTATGTTATTTTATTAGCTCACACTTTGGTGCCTGTCATATTTTAATATTATAATATCTTAAGATGATTTTATCATGGTTCTTGGTTATTAGTTCCTTGGTACCCTGGAGAGAAGATGACACATTTAGACTCTTGCTGCAGTGCTGACTGTATTATCACACAATGTCCCAAAAATACAGCATGAATGTTAATGTATTATTTCAGTTTTTTTGGTATTTAAACCCCAAATAATCCAATATGGCTGAGTTCAATCTGGGTACATAAACTCTGACTGGTGTACAATAAGCCAAAACTAAGAAATTTGATGAATGTTTGAATGAAAAGAACCTTATTGCATTACGAGGTTTAATCCTATTGCCGATCCATTGTATAAATATATGGACTTTTATTGTATTTAATGGGAAAATGCAAATGTCACATGTTGCGCAGCAGAGTGGGAAACTTTCCATTACACTGGATAATAGATCTTCAAAACATTACACTCTGAATCCATTAGAGAGGGTTTTTCTATCAGGTGTTCCTGTGCTGTAGTCCCGTGTATAACAGTTGGACCCATTCATTAATGCAACGGATAATAGCTGTTGGAAACACAGCGGAGTGGAAATGCCTCTTTTACACCCTGGGCACACAGCACTCCGACACTGTTGTGGCCCAGCAGGCCTGCCGTAGTCCTTGTGATAGTTCCCCCTGAGGAGCTGGCAGTTGATGCAACACTTCCAACAGGGATAACATCATCCAAGCACCTCATACACTCAGCTTTGGTGTAAATCTCCATGGATCCTGCTCTGGTTTAAGGAGCATTTAAAATAGTTTGTGTACTGTATTGGGAAACTGTGCTTTCTTTGCTTCAAGGCTACTTCTCAGGGGGGAAAAGTGTACTTGTGTCTGTGTTTTTTGCTGGATAGTCATCAGTTGAGCTTCCCATTACAGCTTAAACACCCACTACTAGCATCATCTCTTGTTTTTGTGTAACCTCAGGCATATCTGCATTTTTTATTTTGTTGCGGTTTATTTTCCTGAAAAAAGATAACATTGTTCTTTTGAGGTAATATCTCTGATAACTCAACAAATCCCAAGCAGGTAGCATGTGAATTATACTGCAAAGGGGTTGGGGGTGCAGGACCACACTGGAAATAATCTGTCGTTCAGCATTTGGCCATTTTGTCACCATGTGTCCTCCAAATCATGCATAGTTACAAATGACAAGTTTCATGATGGGAAAATCAATCCATAAAAACACTGAAACCACAGTCTTTTCCTTTAATTTGCACTACAGCGTCAGTGGCTTGCTTTTATCTGACTCCCACTGGTCAGATTCAGTGCGTCTGCTCTTGTTTTAGGTTTTGTAAAAATCCCCAAAAGATTTCAAGCTTGGGTATTAGCCTTTGATGTTAGCTTTGATGAAAGTCCCATGTGCTGCACTGAAGAGTTGCCAGTAGTCCTGCACTTACAAACTCTGCAGCCACTGCAACCCCTTGCTGCTGGTTTTAGTCCATGGGGGTGTGTTGTAGTGATTATCTGGCATTATCCCCGCGGATTTCTTGGTTTTACTCCCAGATATTATTATTAGCCCATCCAATGCGAAGCACTTAGCCTATAAGTCTCAGTGGTTGGGTTTTATTGGTTCTTTGTGAGCCACAACAGTTATGGGATACCCCTCATTCTTTAATGTTATACTTTGAATCGGGGCCAGTGATTGAGTTTGGTATCACAACCACCATTCCAAAAAAAGTTGGAATGCTGTGTACAATACACATTTTTTAAAAATGTGATAATTTTTGGTATTTTAAGTTAAGTGTATGTCAAATAATAATTGGTAAATGTATGTTTTACCTCATCAGCTTTGTTCTTTTTAAAAATATGCTTTTACTGGGTTTGAGAGTTAGGGTTAACAGGGTGGAACAGGATCAACAAAAGACTGTGACAGGTGTGGAATGCCCCAAAAATCTGTTTGGAATATTCCACATGTAAATTGGTTCATTGGCTGGTTATGAAAGGGGCGTCCTCATGAAGCTTGGTCAGTCACAAGCAAGGATAGGTTCACTACCTTGGTTTTACAAAGTTACCCTTAGTTTCACATTGTCTGCAACCACAGCTTGTTTCCACATGATTTCATCCTGTTTGTATTTGTTGTACACAACTTTTTTTGGAATGGAGTTTGTAGCTTGAATCAAGAGCAAATGATTAACATGGAAGGCAACACAGCAGTGTGTGACAAGCAGACATTAGCTTTTGTAATCACTGTGCTTGTTAATATACCTTTCAGTATGCAAACATATCCTCAAAACATGTCTCTAATATAATTACATTAACACAACAGCGTTTGTATTGAAAGAGTACATTGAGCAAGGCTGCAGGCAAAATCCCACCCAGCACAAACACATTTTCACCCTCCAAAGACTTTGCTTCGTTATTTTCAAAGTGGATAATCAGTCTTGTGTTGTTGCGTGTTTGGCGTTATGACAGTTTAACAAGAACTGGAGGAGGGTGGAGCTTTAAATGGCAGTCTGGCTGCAACAAAGCAGCAGCAGTGGATGAAAGAACTCAAGGAAAAGTTGTATTTTTTTAAGATGGCCATAGGAATCTCAAACATTGGCAGACAAATCAATCAAACCATGAGCAGGTCAAGTATTTCAAACCTTGCTCATACTCCAATGTCTGCTGGATAGACTATAAAGCAAATATCCTGAGTAATTAAAAGGATCTCAGCTCATAATTGACCCAGATCTGGTGTCAACCCACTGCGGATTGGCCTACGTCAAACCACCAAGCAGGGCGTTTAATCAAGATGAGTGAATGGCCTATGGAGTGTTTCCTCCAGCTCTAAGTAATCCTCTTCTTCCAGCCCCCTCTTATCGATCATCTCATTGATTTCATTTAGCGGCCACACGCGTGCCCATCCCTCACTGGCATTTCAGGCATTACGTGGCTCTACCTGATCTGATTACACTGCTGAAAGGGGTGCCGCAAAGACAATTTAAGATGGAGTTTGTTTGCAGTCATAAAAATAAGGAGGTTTGAGATTTGTTTGGAGGAAATGAGGCATTGTTGGACTTTTTAAATTACTCCTCCATTTGAGCTTGACTCCATTATTTCGACATGCTTAGGCTTTTTGTATAAGTGGGAGGATGAATGTATGTTCACTTCCATTCTCTACAGCCAGACACCGAGGTTATCAGAAATTTTAATTTTCTGAATCTATCTTGTTTTGAACCTGAGAAAATCTGCCTTTTACAATTATCTAGCTGGTCAGAGAACAGCTTGTAACTGGGCCAAGGGTTGTTCGAGTAAAAGTCCATCTAAGTCCAGACACATTGCATACACAGGAGCAGCTCTCTTCACACTGGGATATTTGTATGCAGATCACACCTCTCTTGTAAAACAAGTGGTGTTAAGGTGCTGTTGATGATATACAATGATGCTCAAAGTAAAGAGCCAGTTTGTGGATTTGAGAGCTTGAGCACGTGTTTACTCACCCCTATTAGTCACGGAAACCATTTCTACTCATACAAGCAGAATATGCAAGCTGTGCTAACCAAGAAGCCAAAGCAGAATCTGTCTGGCTTTGTCCTCTTCTAATTTGAACCTATGAACATTGGTTGAAAGAAAACCCTGCAGACAGTGTGCACACAATGCTCAAAAGAACTTCGGAGGCCGTTTCAGGTTTTGGCATTTGTTCCTGCCATGATTATGTACGCTTTCAAGTACAAAGAGCAAGAAAAAAAAAGATTTTCTTTTGTATTGTTAGTTCAGTTTGGCATTGGCCAAGTCTAGGAACAGAACAGATGCCTTTACAAAAGCTAACCTCTTTGTGATTTGTGAGATGGTGGGAGCACAAAAGTGTTCTTAATACAATGTGTATGTGATTCGACTGGAATGACTGGAAACTGCTGCCCATGAGGGATCAAACTTCATATGAGAGATGATGAAACTAAGAATTAAAGAGGAAACTAAGCTAATTTATAAATAGCAATTAAAATTTCAAGTGAGAATTGAGATGTGAGTTGCTTTAGTTTTGTATAAAAAGGTAAATTACAGAAAAAGTTTGTTGCCTTGAAACTTTGATGTTGCTTTTTCACAGCCTGCAGACCATCTGATCATATTTTACTCCTAAAATATGGGATATTAGTCAGTGTGTTTGCAGGATTGTTATCATATTATCTGACTATATGTTGCATTTCATCATATGTAAGGAATGAGAGTCTAAGCCAGTTATCTGTCACTTCCAAATGCTCTTTCGGATTAGCGTCTTAAGTGTTTCCAGTCTGAACTAATTCAAAGTTTCATAAATTGCAAAGTAGCACAATTATGCTTGGCAGACATGTCAGAGTCCTTTGTTCCCAAGTATCATATTAAGTAGTCTTTGCCTTTATTTTTTTTTTAATTTCCCTTAAAAGCGAGTGTTTTAAAACCTTTCAGACATGCTAATTACAGTAAGTCTGATTAATCTTAGCAGTCATCTAAATCTAAGTGAATGATTCCTAAAATAAGATACTGCAAGCTCCACTTTTGCTGTTTTTTGGGGGGCTTATTTTGCATTAACCTCATCTCCTGCAGGATTTGCATGCTCAGTGGCTCCAGCTACTTGGAGGTAACTTTTGAACTGCACTTTGTATAAATATCAACCCCAAATCAGAGCAAAAACATCAAAGCCGAACATACTGTGCCACATACTGTGCCGTGCAGAGAGAGCTTCATTGCCATTAGGCAGACACACGGCAGGCTTTGATATGTCAATGGAAAGAGTCAACAGTGTGTGACATACGTTCACTGGCATCCGTATGCGCACAGGATGAGGATATACAAGCCCTGGTGACTCACACACGGATGCTTTTTGACGCCTTGTGCACCTAATCAGGTGCTCTAATTAAATATTCATAGCAGAGACCTTGCAGATGGGATTTAAAACTGTATTTACTGGTTTATAAAAAGTGAGAGAAAACTATACCATGAGTAGTCTTACATGAGTGGGCTTTCCTGGCATCTAACAGTGCTTTATGAACAGGAGGGTGAGTGAAATCTTTTATTTGAAGTATTAAAGAAACATAAGCTGAACGGTGCAAAGGCGCCACAGAAAAGGTCATCCTTATTCCATTTGTTCTCCTTGCAACGTTTGTTTGCCTTTCGTCTCACGCGGTGCCATTTAGACAGAAATGTTTTGATTTTTCACTCCTTTGTCACTCTTTGATGAGTGACAAATCAATAGGCTTCTGGAGACAAGGTTGGGGGAGGAATTGACTTCCCTCAGCCCACTCTATTTAGCCTGCAGTTTGAGGCAACAAACATCGTCACTCCAGCCTTATCAACAACAGCAACAGTCCAATAAAAAAAAGAACAGCTGACAATCAGCCTTGTTTCAACAAATAAATGATAACAGCTTTTGCAAATCATGGATTTAACACGTGACACATCAATGTGTCAACAGTTTATATTGGCATGTTGTTCAACTCATTATATTAAGGCCTATATGAGCTTAAATTGGTCACTGAGTGATTGAAGGGGGTGTTGGTGTGAAAGCAAGGTGACACATCTGTCAAGTGGCACTCTAATGTTCAAGACCTCATTAAGGTCACTTGTAACAGTCGACAAGGTCATTTTAGTGACTATCAGAACATTCTGCAGCCATTTTTGTGTCAATAAAAACTGGGTGTTTTTACATGTGTCAACAGGACATTTTTAACCATTTTTCTGTCAACTGAAAAAGAAATAAAGAGACATTTAGACATTTAGAAGCCATTTTTCTGGCTATATAACCAGGTATGTCAAGCTAAAACATGATCTTTTGCTAACTTTAGCAAAGGGGTTTTTGTGGCTAAAGTTAACTAGACCTAAATAATAGATATGTGGTTCCTTGTACAGAAAAAAAAGGAGAGACATGAGTTTAAACATGGCAACTGGGTTGATACATCTCATTTTGTGTGTGCTGGACAAATTCCTTGTTGTTATTAGTGGTTAGAGCTGCATTTTTGTATCTCTATACGTGTGGAAAAAAAGATAAAATATGTCACAAGATGCATCTTTGCTTTCTCTGGTTGCTTCCACTGCTTTCCAAGAAAAAGTTCTGCTTTCCCATCTTCTCACTGCCTGAGGGATTCTTTTCTCTTTTTTTTTCGAAACAAGAGCATCGTCTTCCTCTCTCTTACTGTCTCTTTTATATTTAGTTTTAGACAGAATGTTGAGTTGTTTCTAAGCACCTCAGGCTACAAGGCGCCGGTATTGCGTTCGAGCACAAGATATAAGAGAATGAAGTTTTGTTGCAGAAATCCACGTGATGTGCAACCGGGCAATTGTTTCAGAAAACGTTACAGAAATTCTATTGTTTTTTGTGTTGGAATTTATTTCATGGTTATTTCTCGGTGCCAACTGCTTTATAGCTCTTCTAAATGTTCAATAACATTTCCAGAATTATCTTTAAAAATGCTTCTCACCAAAATCTATACATATGTTAGAATTGTTGCCCTTGACCCGGCCAGAGTGCACAGAACACACCCACGCACAAAAACACAAATGCATATGAAATCTCAATCTCTCTAACACACAAACACACACACACGCACACATACACACACACAGAGGCAAATACAAATGCATGCTGGATAAATGTTGTCCTTAACCTGGCGTACTACAACCGCTCAGCAAATGCCAGCTGGGTCAACAGATGCCCTGGGCGTTCTAGCCTGCTCTCATACAAAGAACAGTGGAGCTGTCGCTTCATCTATGAACACACACACACACACACACATGCATACACACATGCACAAGCTCACGCACACATGCATAACCACATGCCTGCACATTTGGATCTGTAGTTCAGCCGTCTACAAGCAGATTATGAGGTTTTATCTTGCTTTGTGTTTCGCCCACTGAAATTGCAGCAAGCGAAAGGGTGGCAGGTCAAAATTAGTGGGGTTTTGGGACATGGCTCCGCTGCAGATAAATCCACTTGATGTAAAAGTGTGGGGAAAAAAAAAATGCATTACACTGTATGAAAGCGATGCTGTGATGTAAAAGGAGCATAGTGGAGCCACGTTTGTGTTTATAGGCAAAAATCACTCAGCTATGAAAAGCCACACTTTTCAGAACAAATAAGGATAATAATGCCTCCTTTTCAGTCTGACGTGCAGAATTTATGAAATTATCCAGTTGATGTTTGAGAAACCCAAAGCCACAGATCTCAGTTAAGCATAGCTAAGTAAACATTAAAGCATCAATCTTTTAAAGATGCTATATTGAACATTTCAGCTCCAATTACAGTACAGTTTTTACACAGAGTTCAAAAAGGTGCTGTGTCACTGTGCTATGGATGTGCGAGAGTGTAAAACAGTCGATGAATGTTGACTGGAAAACATGAACCCGGATCAATAATAACTAGACCATATGAGACCTGTACATTGTTAACACTGTACTATGACCCGTCAATTAAGAAGAGGTCAAGTTGATTTGAAGCAGATTCGACCACATTTTAAGCCACACACTTGAACAAACACATGAGAGTTCAGATGCGGAACTGGGCTGCAAATGGTGCTAAAATGTTACAAATAACAGCTTTAAATAGTAAAAATGTGAAATTTTATGTTTACTTAAGAGTTAATTGCGATAAAACTTCCAAAGCTGATTATTTTGAGTTATTTTTTGCACAAGGTTCCTTAAATTGTATGTTTAAATGATTCATTGAAATTGTAATTTGTATACATTTCACTGACATATTACAGTCTAAAGCTTTTCACAGAGTAAATTTGGGATATTTTGTTTTAAATTCATCCATAAATCACAAAATACTATGAACAGCCATATTAACAATCTAATTCACCTCATTTTTACAAATACAATTATGCAAATCAGGCTATTAATTATATGAAAAAACCCTTCTGTTAAAACTTAAAAAGAAGATGGAAAGAAATTTAACAAGAGAGCTTGATTTTATGTATTGTTATGCTACTAAAATGGAAATTTCTTAATATGAGTATAAAAATCATTGATATCATAAAAATAGAAATCCCCACATCATGACGATAATTATTTCTCACATTATACTTTTTTTCTGATATTTTATGTCCAAATACACCAATGAGACAATCTAATTAAATGTGAAGTAATTTACATAAATCTCCATCACATAAAACCTGAAGAAAAATTAAAATCTTAATGTTTATGTCAGTCAGTGTGTTAAAAAGGACCCAAAAAAACACAATGTTTTTACCAACTGCTAAAACTGTTATCGCTGCTGTAGCTTTGTATCTCTGCCTGTTCTGCAATGCTTTTCTCCATCTGTATGATGATTAGATAAAAAGCACTGGCTCGGGCCCAGTTCCTCCATAAACCGTCTCTTGTTTTGAGTCATTTTGGTTTGGGAAGCCCTCCAAAAAGAAAGCTACAAGGCAGTGTGGCGAAACAGCTCCACTATGGGATGACACACCACTCACAAGATGTGACTCACAACAACAGCTGAAGCCAGCAGTGGGAAGGAAAACCACATATTAAGGCTGATGACGGGGGACGAGGAGAGCAAACGTTCGGCGTTTAATAATGCATTCGCCACACTCTGGTCAGCTTTTTTTTTTTGAGGAAGCTATTTGTAAGACGGTACAGGTAGCGCCCAGTGCTAAATGTAGTGCTGAAAAAGCTTTGCTGGAGGGAGAGGTGGGGGTAGTTTGGATTTAGGACATGGCTAAATTTTGCATGAATCTGTGTTAACAAATTGAGGGTAAAGACGGCAAATTAAAGCCACTTTAAAAAAGATGGTATTTAATGCTTAAAATATGTCATTTTCTCTTATGATATGGATTTTTTTTACACTTACAACTGTCCAAAAAAGTTTAATTTTCCTTTTACTCATACAATTATACAAACTGTGCTCTCTTTTCCCATGATGTCTGTTCTCTCTTTACATTGTCGATAAAGACAGGAGCTGCGGTTAGCCGTCTGGTGAGCTGAGCCAGCCAGTGATCCTGTTTAACAAACACAAGCAATAGGAGAAGGCCCTTGGGGAAAAAAAAGGCTGTCGTCAGTTCTGAGAGCGACGGAGGGGTTGGCGGCTGGTGGCGGTTGATTGCAGTCATTGATGGAGAACAGGGGAAGCAGGGGGGGGGCATGCATGGATGACATATGATGGGGAGAGAAAAGCGAGGTTAAAATAGACCAATCTAGAGTTCATTTTCAAAGCACTTCAACTGTATATCATTCAAGTGTCTACCCCCACCATCCAACCCCCACATCCAGGATTGTTATTCTACTTCCTGACACAGAGTGGAAAGCAATATCATATAGGAGGTGCTGGGAGAATCTGCTATGAGTCAGAATCCATCTAACACTGTGAAACGTTTATCGCACTGTGAGAAACATATGGAGCCAGAGCAGATTTTATGGCTAATGCAAAGCTTAAGTGTGGCTTCTCTTTTCATTGAGAACAGAAATCTGCTTGCACACTTGGCAAAGTCAATTTCTTTCTATTTCTTTATGCCTGCCATTTTTTGCCATGTGCAAAAAAAAAAAATACAGCAGAGGACTGCAAAGGAGAAACACCGTAGGGGGGCGTGGCCTCATGGCTGTGTAGTTTGTGATGCAGGAGGTAAGAAGACAGACTGCCCACCGCTCAGAGTGGCAGGAACAGCCAAACAGAGCTGGAAATGGGAGCTAACTGGCCATGAGCAGCTGCTGTCAGCCTCTCAGCCTCCATGTTGGAAACAAAAAACAGGTCTGCTGGAGCTCTGACAGTCACCTGAAGCACATTCAAGTTTCTGTGTGGTGCTTGTGTTGTCAGTAAGCTAGTGGCTAAGAGAGGCTGAGAGGCTTTCCAGTGTGTGTGTGTGTGTGTTTTGTGGGGTTGGGTTTTGTCATTGAATTATCATCAGTGGAAAGAATACAAGCAAGTGGTGCTTTTATAGCTGTCCAAACCACAAGTACAAAATTAAAAACTTACTAAGTGGAGGGTTAGGAACAAAAGAACGTTGACTCCTGTAAGCGATGATACTCAATTAGCTCATATTTAAAAAATTAGCCGTGATTTCACAGACTCCCACTCAAAGGCGCAGGCTTGAGGAGGTGAGCCGCCTACCTCTGATTACAAGTGTTAACATTTTTTTATTTATTCCATCATTTAGAAAGTTTGAGACATAAAAAGAACAAACATATAATGAAAAAAGGTTTGACTCTGCCAATGTCAGATGATTAAGATGATTAGAACACAAGATTGTGTGTTAAATCACTGAGAAATCAATATTTACACCAGCATTGGTGGTTTCCATTCAAGTGCAGTTGTATTATTTAGATACTTCTTTAAATGTACATATTATCCAGATGATGAAGAATGTTAAAAGCATATTTGATGGGTTTTTGTGTAAAAGAAAATATAAAGTTTATAATAAGAGGTTCTCTTTCTGATGCCTCAAGGCAATGCTGTTCTGTTAGAAGGACTTGGATGTATTGGTCAATGTTTTCATGAACATGCACTTGAATTCAGAATGGTTAAAGAAGCACAATACAAAACATAAAAAGAGTGGCTATTTCTAACATATTTCACTTCATAAAGCCTCTGAAACTTTCAATTTTCTTGATGTTTTATTACCTTCAAACACAGTATTGCCCCGAGGCAACACAAAAGTCTTTGTTGGTGGTTTTGAAGGTAAAAGTGACTATTTTAATCATTAATTTATTATCAAAGACCCAATCTTCCAAGAAATAGTATAAAATATTTCTTTGCATTATGAAAATTGAGGGTTTAATTCATTCAGGGTCCACTTGCTAGCTACATTGTTGCAATTGAATTGCTTTCAGCAGCATGTGGTCGTCATCATACAGTGGTTTATTTTAATCAATAGATCTATTGATTTTGCAGTGAGCAGGGCACACAGTGATACACGAAACCTTACAGGGAGAAAGGGGATCAATCTGTCAAAGTTTTATCAGTTTAACAACATGGAAGTCACCATTTACACCAAATTGTTTCAGTGAACAGGATTAGCTCGTGCTAATTCAATTTGAGAGTAACATTTTCAAACAATAAAAAATGTTGGGAAACTATTATTTAACCTGTAACAAATCCCTTTTTCTTCAAGATGTGACCACATATGTAGGAGTGCAGTATTGTATTTCTATTCTTTTGGAGCTCTGGGGGCTCATTTAAATGTAGGATCCATTCTAAAAAGTGTATATAAGCCAAAAATGGCGTGTGCAAAAATCACACCATGCTAACACACACTTGCAGGCAATGATTTCTATAAATCACTGTCCACCTAATAATGCAGCACATGGATCAGCCTTATATCCTGCCCTCTGTACGCTCACATTCAACCATAAATGCTCAATGCAAAGCACCTCATTAGTGCTGCTGCATGTAAATGTGCAGATCAATAGTTCTGCACAGTGAGTCATGGCATCAACCAAGAGGAAGCCAAAGAAAAGGAATATTTCTGAGCAAGAGAAAGAGGCGCTTGTAGGTCAGTCAGTTTGAAAGCATATATTGTCACTCTGTCATTCATCTTTTCTTCTTCCAGTGTCAGTGCATCAATCATGCAGCATTATGCATGAGTCTGGTTGCTGTAAACATGTACACTAAATACTGTGGTGACAGACTGCATCACATGTTGCCAGAATGACAGTGGTTTCCTTCAGCCTGGATTCATTTTTAAATGGAGGTTTGATAGGTTTTTATTAAATAACATGGCCTGTGTTTTGATTGGGAGGCTAAATGAGGATGTGAGGTGTCGACAGTTTGAGAGCTGCCACTGGCTTCCTTTTCCACACTTTCCAGACTTTACACAATCCATACGTGCAGGCGATGAAGATGTGCAGGGCGAGACGGCTGGAGAATGCAGAGTGAGTGCGGCAGCCGCAGGACTGTCTGACAGCACAGTTGGATGTAATGCAGCAGGTTTATACTTAAACACTGCAGAACAATTGAAATCATACTTGGTGATTTGCACAGTAAGAGACTAATGATGTTCTATTCCATAGTTTTCAATGCATTTTTAATTTTGGACTTAATTTTAACAACATACGATGATAAATTATTTGGTTTTATTAACTATACAGTCCATAATAATCACCTGAAGCAATGCAGCGATGCATTAAATTAGACTTGTGTCCATATGTTTGCTGCATTGGTGCATTCTGGGAGGTTTTACTTTACGTCTGTCTGTGCATACTGCAGTAAAAACTCACACATGATGAATTTTATGTCGATTTTTAAAAAACAGCTCAGAATTTCATTTAAATAAAAGACATTTTATGCAAAGTCAAAATGAATCGTTTGAGATTACAGAAATAAATAAACCAATTTAGACTTTTTTTTTAAACCTTTTTTTCATTTACTTTTCTCAGCTGAACTGCCAGTATTGGTTAGTTTTGTGATGCTAAGTACAAATGTTAACACACTCGTACAATTATCTGATGACTTCATGAAACGATTTTGCATTTTTTTAATTACAAGATCTCCCTAGAAACTGACAAAATCATTACAAGTTAAGCCAAAATGTTGCCTCTGTGATCAGCTCCTTCATGCTTCTCTCTTCACCAGAAGTCTTGGGAAAACTGTCAAGAAGGCAAGAAAAGAAACTATTGAAAATCTGTGCAGGGCAGCACTTCAGGGCTGAGTCACTTTGGCGGCTGCGACAATATTCCTAGAAATGGACAGCAGGTTGGGTGTCGATTCCAATGGAGCACATCTCCCGTCCAATAGTTTCTCCTCAAAAAAAAAAAAAAGAGAGTGAGAGGGAGAGAGAGTGAGAGCAAGCCAATCTATAACCTGTCACTGTCTCTCCCTTGATGGCTGGATGATGGATGACTGCATCTTCTTTAACAATACCAAAACACTCCCTGTGTGGGAGGCCTTTGCAGAGGGGCAAGGTAAGAACTTTGTGCGTGTGTGTGTGTGTGGGAGGGCAATTAGCGTCACATTTTTTCACTTTAACTGACAGCTGACATTGCACCCTAACATGCGTGATATGACACTTGACTCGAGGGTCAATCCTTTCTACTTTATGCCTTGTGTTTTGAGGGGAAAAGTAAGAAATTCAAAAGAAAAAGTGAATTTTCTTTCAGTTTTTTCTCTCTCCTCACCCTGAATGCTGTAGCTACTCCATGCACCCCAAACTATTGCTCAACTCGCAAGCCTTACAAATGATCTGTCTCAGTCTGTGTGATCTCCACAATATCCACAGTTGCTGATGCGATGCATCTCAAATCAGAAAATCACCCCACAAAAAAATCAGAGATGATGAAAGCCTTCGGCGCTGCACAGTTGGCACAGAGGATGGAGGGGAAGGGAGGGCAGGCTGCTGCCTCCCACTCTCTCTTGTTCAGTCTTTGGGGCCTCCTCTGGGTCTTCAGGCTTCGTCTCTTTCTCCTCTCTTCCTGTCTTCATTTCTGACTCTCTTAATCGCTCTGTTGCTTTTCCTCTCTCAACCTTTTTCTCTCTTTCTCTCTCACCCACTCTTTATCCCTCCCTATACAGTTCTAGGTCGCTCCCATGGGCTTAATTTATGGTTGCGGAGCTACAGAAACACAGGGATGGCAGCCCACGCTCTCCTCTGCTTTGTTAGCTTGCTAGCTTGATGGCTGGCTTACTGAGTGGCTGGGTGTACAGTGAGTGTGTGCTTATGTACGGTACTTATGTTATAGTGTATGTACGCTGCCTCTAAGCAAAAAATGTTGTTGTTCTTCTTCTCTTTCAGTCTCATTATTTTTCCTTTCAGGGAATGTGCAGCTGCCTGTGTGCCTCTTGTTGCAATTAGGGTTTGGTACCACTCACATATAAACTTTTACTGACACTGGCAACTGGAATTTGGTTCCTGAACCCAAATGGTCACTTTTTGACACTTTATTTTCTTTGTAATAATGCGAATTTAGCTGTAAAAATTAGTCATCAAATATATTGCTGCAATATAATTGCCTGAAAAAAGAGGGACGCTTTAGTGGATAATTGGACTGACACGATGACCAAGATGGAATATCAGCATATTATTTTTCTTTATATACAAAAAACAACTTTCAAAAGGATCATTAAAAAGCAATAGAGGCAGCAAGATGCCATTTTAACATCAAGTTGCCTGATCCATAAAAGAAACACCAGCATCATCTTTTATGTTGTTGTATTTACTGATGCAGTGCTTGCATACTGCAGTATTTTCCCATAAACAGCATGCATCTCACATTTTTTAGGTTACACACTAAGGTTTTGACATGCTAAAATACTAGATAGCATGTTGGGAAGGAATTATGGAGGTAGCTAGTTGCTTTGTGTTGGCTAGGTTAAAGGTACAAATTGCTAAGGCTATGCAACTTGTTAGCCATGAAAAAAGCCTATTTATCTGAAACATTAGCTTATTAGACTAGCTATTTAGGTGTGGCATTGTCATCTTCAGCTAATTAAAGTTTGTTTCTCGATGAATGGTGCAACTTCTCGGCGTGCTAGCTTAGCCGCTGCAGCTGCAGGAGACTCGGCTTTTAGGCTATCAGTCTTTAGCTTTAGATATATTGTATTTAAACCAGGTGTGTACTCAAAAAGGACATATTGCCCTGGCCAGTCTTGCATTTTGCACATGTTGAGTTTTAAAATGTGCAACCACTCTCGTGCTCCCATTGCCCTGAGTCACCGGTGCTCTAACAAGCTGCAGGAGTGATATCTGCACTCCAGTTACTCTCTCACCAAAACGCTCTCTCATGTAGAGGAATGTGGCACTGATGGATTTAACATGAATCAATAGCTTGTAGTTTCGACATTAGACAATACCCTTAAAAGGACAGAGTACAGTAAACATCGGCTCTTTTCATGTATGGGCTGCTTTATATTGTCCACACAGATGTGTTCTGTGGCTTGCTGTGGTATTAAGAGAGATTATGGTCTATTTTAACCTTGAAGGACTGGAAATTGAATGCTGTATGTAAGGGAATACACAGTGTACAGGTACATTACTGACAAGCCTGCAATAAAGAGGCAGGGTGACGTGTGTTGCAGAAAAAAAAATCATATCTATACTGGGTCATTCAAGAATGCTTCGTGACTGTGTGCAAAATAAATGTATTTTTATTGGGTTAATAATAAAATAAAAAGGTATTTATTTGAGTGATTCATGATTGCTTCATTGCTGTAATGAAAAATCCTCAAAATTTTGTCAAATAATAAAAATACCTATAATGAATAATTATTTAAATTCCATGTGAATGGAAACTCATTAAAATAAAAACATTTTATGTTGTCATCAACAAATATTTAGTAGTTTTGCATTATTATCCTGGTTTCAGCTTGTTTAAAATGATATCAAAAGTTACTTTAGTGATACAAGTAGGTGTGCTGTTGTTTCCTGACTTTCAAACAGCTGAGCCAATCAGGGCTCAGCGGGCGGAATAAAGGAAGAGGATGTCATCTTTGTGTCAGAATAAAAGAGACACATGGCCATAGAAATGGGGACAAAGGTGACTTTTAAAAAATCCCTTAAGGCTCAGTTTCAAAACTTCAAAGTATTCATTCTACAAAAATAAATATTCAAGACTGAATGAGAAACGCTGTGTTATCTGCTGTTTGGTGCTGAGCAGGTAGTTTACAGTGTTTTTCAGAGCTTTTTTACTTGAAAGAGCTGCCTGCTGCTCCTGAAAACAATGGAAGGAGAGTGAACCACGACAGTAAAGCTGCCACCCACAATCTTAAATTGCTTCTTTTGTCCGACTAACAGTCCAAAACCCAAAGACTCTTTGTTTACTCTCATGAATAAAAGAAATAGAAGCAAAAAATCCGTAGTGTTAAGAAGCAAATGTTTGACAGTTTTTAAAATGACCAAAATGATTAATTAATAATAAAAACTATTTCTTTATCAATTAATGGATGAATCTCCAGTTAATCTGCTTTCCTTTTTTACAATGAAATTTGGTACACAGGCTATAACTTATAGTTTTATGATAACACTTCATAGTGCGGGAGGCAAATTTATTGGGGGTTCAAGATTAACTTGGACACACTGGAAGTCTTCAGTCCTTTGAGGTTGCAGAAGGTCTTCCATACAAAATACAGGTTTCATTTCGTACAAATTTTTGTAATTTTTCCACACGGAAAATGAAAAGGTCTCTTTCTGTCCTTTCAACTGTCAGTCTGCTTGAACCATTGTACAAAAATGCCTTTGAGCAGCAGTCAGTGGTAAAAGAAATTGAAACCTTAGCATCAAAATCTGTGCAGATTTAAGTGAGAACAGGTTCCAACTTTAGCTGGGGATAACAGATGTGTTGTTTTTTTTAAGGTTATTCTGTAACTTCAAAATAAAAGGGGAGGTCAGTTTATGGTTACCAAAGGTGGAATTAAATCATGGATTATCAGGTTTTTACAGTTTAGGTCGACTGCAGAGAGCACAAAGAAAAACAGGAACCCAAAACTTTTTAAGTGACATTTACTGCAGCGGCTCAACAACGATCTGGGTCACTTTTCTGGACTGGAAACACAAATTCAAAATAGAAAAGTATTTGAGGGAATAATGGTTGCGACAGTATTCCCATCGGTCATGGAGCACTATGGGGACGTTGCCTAAATTTTAGTAGTTTTGGCCTCAAAAGAATAATAATTAAATGATTGAAACTTCAAATGTATTTTGCTTCAGAGTGATACTTTTATTTATGTTGAAATGACTCTTTACTGAGAGGAAGAATTGAAGCATTGATACGTTTGTCTATTCAGAAAGTTTGAATGGTAGTGTACATGACATCATCTTTTCAAGCAGAAAACCACCCACTTAGAAACAGTGAATAGAGGAAGGCCAAAACTTCAAGAAATCTTATTTGAAGATGTTTAACAGAAGAGTGTTGTACATGCATTTTTTTTCACTCAGAATAAGAAAAAAAATGTTTTCAGGGCCTTTTATGCATTTTATTGGATATAAATTCTTTTCAAGCCTCTGTGTCAACTGAAAATATTAGGATGCATCTCGCTACGGATTTGTTCAGACAAAACAGTCGTCTTGCTTCCTCCCTGGAGTGATTACCTAAACTAAAACTCTTTAAATCTGGCTTATCTGGTTCATAGTTCGCCTTTGCTGAAGCAGCCACTTCTGGTATCTCGCAGGAGCACGTGAGAATTAAACCTGGCCGGCGATGGAAGCTAAGAGCGACCATCCACCCTGCCCTCCTTTTCTTTGTCTCCTGCTGGAGATGAGAAAAGGCAAGGACACCCAGATGAAAATTAATTGAAACTAGTGCGGGTCTCAGCAAAAACCTCAAGCTGAGGTCCTGAAATGATCAAAGGGACTAACGAAGTGACGCCCGCCTACGTCGCTGGAATGGCTTTGATTTTCATACAGTCACTCACACATCCCACTGCCAGATGGGTTATATATATATATATATATTATATAAAAAAAAGGTGGTTGGTGTGCTTATGCCACGTGAACCTCATTTATGAATGAGCACGTTATGCATGACCTGGGAAAAATGGAGTAAGCTGTAACACAAGGCAGTGCGGCTCGATGGAAATAAACGTGACGAAACAGATGAGTGGCGAGAATATTTATAGACATATACGTTGTGTTGATTGCAGATGTTTGAGTTCTTTATAATGTGTAGCCATTTTTTTTAAGCCTGGCATTTCTCTTTGTAAATATTTGACTCGACTTGCAGAGCCACAAAGGTCTTCCCATCGACAGAAAGCTTTTTAGACACTTTCCAATGTGGCCTTTCAGCTGCACGGGGTTTCGTAAAAAACCCCCACACATTTTCTGAAAAGCCTTGTACTCAAAGATTAAGATAAACCAGACAAGACGAGGTTTCAACAATGCCCTCTGCTCTGGTTTGTTTGAAAGCTAGCGCAAGGATGGCAGTTTGAGACTAAATGATGGCAAGGAGTACAATCTGAATTCAGGGGGAGTGTCAGGTTAATATTCTCCCGCTCGCCGCCGCAACTATAATTCATTTTCGAATCGCGGCACGAAAAGAGACATGAAAGCCTTTTCCTTCCCTCTTCTTCTGTTCTCATCAGTCGAAGCCTCGCACGCAGCCTCTCGATTACCATCGCTCATCTTTTCTCTTTTGTTTCTCCGCTCGTGTCCCCATTCAATCCATTTTCATTTCCCCCTCAGTTCCCTTTACAGCTGCTTTCATTTCAACCCGATCTCTCAATCTTCCGCAACCTCTATTCTACACCCCTCGCAGTCTTTTTTACCAGCTCTCTGACAAGCTCTGTCTCACTTCCTCAACCTGTCTGTCATCTTTCTCCCTTTTTCTTTCAACCTTCAGTCCTTTATCTCCCTCCGACTGCTCCCTTTCTAGACTCTTTCCTCTTTTTATTGGCATATTTTCTGTTTCTCTCTGTCTCTCTCTTTCTCAACAGGCGCTCTCTTCCACTCTGTCAAATGCACTCTCTCTCTCTTTCTGTGTCCATTCTCAGCAAAGCCCTCTACGGACCAATTAAGCTCTCCAGCTTGATGTCTTTTCCAACCCTATACACTTGGGCTGACTGGACAGTTCAAGTGGTTCAAGGGCGGAAACGGACACACAAGCCCACATAAAAATGAAACAAATTTAATAACGTGGCCTGGAAACATGTGGCACTTTTTAAAGTTCGTCTGACCCACCAGAGAACCTTATCTGTGCGCACTCTCAGGCGGGGGGGGACCTAGTTTATAATAACGCACTGGGACTCGTCTTCCCTAGAGCTCATCCCGGGAAAAACGCTGGCTTTTCCAATTCAAAACAATGTAAACAAGCTCTGAGTGCTTTGTATTAGTGTAGTGCAGTGGAAAAATTGCCAAATGAAAAGGTCTGAGCCGAGTAAAAGGCCCTAACACAGCAGAAATTGTTGTCGGTGGAAAAAAAAAATAAAGGAAAAGAAAATATAAAACTCTCCGGGCGTATTACACAACACACCAGGGTACTGTCACATTTGCGTGCAGCTCATTTCTCTTGCAATACTGGCACTGACACTAAGAAACATTTGCGTGTCAGCCATGCACATGGTGTCAGACTCTGAAGTTTTTGAAGTGACATTCAAGGCTTAAAAATAACAAGTTACAAAGAATAAATCCCTGAGCATGCATGCTGGTACGGTAATGTGATCTTAAGAAGGAAACTAATGGCTCTAACCTGTAATCATCACAAATAAAACACCTTTAGTGGAGATTGAGTGGAGAAATTGGAGATTGTTGCAAGTAATGAAACCCCGCTGCACGTTAGAGCCTCTTGCACCCACAAAAAAACATGTAGGAGTTCGTTTCTTGTGAATTCGTCACATTGCTGGGAAGAACGTTACAAAAGCTCCCTGAAAAGCATCTGATTGACAGTTCAAGTCCCGTCTGTTGCCGAGCTCTCTCACCGCCGCAGTCAAGCAACTACCTGCGGAACACAGATGACAGACTACCAACCATCCGAAATGTCAAAAGCAGCTCCCGTTAGCACGGAGGAAGCTGCGTGTCAATTAGCATTACTGAATAAAAACCAAGTGATTTTAAGATGCTCAATAGATCTTGATTGGGATAAAGAGGCAAAGCAGTAGCTTTTAAATAAGAAAGATAGACTTAAAATGTCAAAAACGAAGGCTTTGTCCAATTTAAACTGGCATTCCGAATTAAAAGGGACCATCATGTACTTCCAAAGGCACCATTAGTAGATTGGGAGTAAAACTAAAAAAAGGGGCTCTGCACTCCATGTTCACTTCGATATAAAATAGTAACTATGAAGGTTAGAGTGCAGATTTTCAGCTTTAATTTGACATGAATAAACTGGGAATAGTGGTTTCTTTTTTATTCACTGCTCCTAATTTTCTTCAGGACAGAAACTGACAAGTTAACATACTCTGGTGAAGATCTGCAGATCTATGCTGCAGCTGTCTTTAATGCACATTGATTGATTTCAGGTGAGAGCATTTCACTGCTTTGTTGTCCTAAAGCTAAGAGACAATACAATTAAAAGTCCAAAAATCCTAAAATGTTCACCTTAAATGGATGTGCAGTCTCTCAAATACTTAAAGCTTCAAAAGCTAGCTACTTAAAGCTTTACAAATACCTGTTCTGGACGATTTAGTGACACCTGTGGTTTCTAATGATAACAGCAAGTGCACATTAATAAGAAATCTAAAATTTCCATCTGAAACAAACTTAAATATTGATGTTTCCATGAGGGGAAATAAACTAATGCACATGCTTTTGTCCTCCATGCAATGTTTAGTCCATGCATGCATAGCTGCTATGAATCACCCATTCTTTGGTTCTTTGAGTTCAGCATGTAAAAGGCGGATTCCTCCTGAAAAACTGCAAAAAATTCTACATTGAGAGGCAATTAGAGAAAACAAGGGCATTGAATGGCTAATTCTGAAATGCTATTCATCAACAGTGTCACCTGAGTACTGTCTGTCTGCACTGGCCTCACTGTAGCAATCAGCACAAAGCCCATTTGTACCAACTGAAGACATAAATCTTTCAAAATGGGTCAGAAATATACAGTTTTACTAAAAAAAAAAAAAAAAAAAAAAAAATAAGAAAGGCACAGTAGTTGATTGAGTAAATAACTTTGCACCAGTTGTGTATAAATCTGCACTGAGTGTTTTGGGCTGCAGAACAGTGTGAGAATGACTCACATTACAATGCCCATGTTCAACAAACATGGTACCCAGTGCAACACTGCAGCTCCCTGATGTGTTTTTAAGTTTTTTGGACAACAATGAAACCCAGTGGCACAGAGGAATATATTAGGCTTTTGGATACACACACAGGACTTGTTAGTGGGATCAGTTTATTGTTGGTTTTGGTCTTTGCAGAGGATTTGTTGACAGTAAGAAAAATATATATTGCAAGTCTTATTCTTTAACCTCGTAGTTATTTCCAAATCCGGTGTTTTGAGATTGAGCCAGAACAAGGCTCAAATATACAGCCACCCTAACACTTTCTGACTGAATATTGCCAGAAATTAATTGTAGAGCCCTTTGGAAATGTGATGGTGCAGTCTCAAAACAATGAAACATCACAGATGATGTGTGATAATCCCAGTCACTTGCACTTTTGTCTTTCCTTAAGCACCCAGAGCTGCTCACATAACCGAGCCAACACCACAAACATACTGTACAGTTTCATCACAGTTTGTGCGGAGACAGACGTCTGCAACAATAACAAACAGCTCCTAGCTACAAGCTATGAGTTCTGGAAAATATCAGCCAGGAGCTGGCAAACTTGTAATTTGGAAAGTCAGACTGTGAAGGAAACACTAAAGCTAATCTCTTTCGAATGCCTTGAGTCACGTATAAGCCAATATCTATATTTAGTGTAAGAGTTTTAATTCCAGGCCCCGGTGTGATGTCACATCATCGATTTCCTCTCCGTGCCTTTCAGAGCAGACAAAGCTCCCAGAGCTATTGTTTGTTTGTATATTTACTTTGGGCTTTTTTTTTTTTTTTTTTTTTTTTTTTATTTTATTAGTAATGTTTTTGTGGAAAAATTGGAAAAGGAGAAACACAAATTCAGAGTAAGGGTGAAGGAGATTATAATAATTG
>JAQMCX010000041.1:10607444-10620438 GCA_029814765.1 Acanthurus leucopareius | reverse complement strand
TTTCCCCCCCCTTTCATTTACCTCCAAAAAAACCCCCCCTTCTTTTTTTTTTTTTTTATATTTATTTTTGGCTTTTTTTTTTTTTTTTTTTTTTTTTTTTTTTGATTTGCTTCGTCATGGTTGAGAGGAAAAATGGGAAAAGGAGAAGCACAGATGCAGAGGAAGGGTGAAGGAGATGATAAGACTTGGAGTACGACGGTTATACAGAGAGGCACATGATATGGGCAAACACACAGACACACACCATCAGCCTAATTACTAGCGACAGGGAGGAAGCTAAGGGAAACAGCCACAGCCATGGCCACTTCCACTGTGGTGCACCGCTGGCAATATGCCCTATTTATTCATTTAACACACACACACACACACACAAGCACACAAGTGTGTGCGCATGCATTCACATCCACACACTCTCACAAATTAGACTTTTCACATACACGAATCAGTGTGAAGAGAGGTGAACACGCGCAGAAACACAAACAAAAAAACACGTGTACGTGACGCCAAGAGCGTGCATGCCTACACACTTGCGCAGAGACAAAGTGAAAATGAAATTACAAGGCTGGTAGTGTTATCATTTACGGTGATTCAACACCATGGACGGAGCCATGTGTGCAGTAATAGAGATAAAACATAGACATTTGCTCCAACTCCCTCTTCTATGAATACATACGGACACACACACACACACTGGAACAATTCCAAGTCCTGGGGCACAGCCCTTGTGAATCTTTTAATTGGCTGTGTGTTTTGACAGGCTAATCTCAAGAACAGGACACTGTATGCCTACCAGAGTCTTTCTATATCCACTTGAAGAGCACAGAAATGCATCTTTAATGACCTAAGTGACATATTTATTCAGTTTTATAATTGTCTGCCAGATCTGTTTATACTTGTGTGTCTTTTCCGTCACATGACATATATGCATAACAGGATTTCCTATGCATATGGAAACCTTCAGCTGACAAACTAATGGAGCCATTAGGTTGTCAACTTGCCCTTATAATCCCTGTTGGAACCATTAGTGTTGAAATCGGGTTTTTATTTATTCATATCTGGGTTTGCACCTGTAGTTCTTCAATTATACATGTGTTTATCTGAGTTTATTGTTGCATTTCTCAGTTCATGCATTTATCTTTGACTGACAAGCAGCGAAGAAAACATTTTAAAATGTAATACGAATACAGCATCATTCAGACATGCCATTAAATCTAATTTTACTGCACAATCTGGTTCGTTTGGTCAAGTTTGAATTTGAGAAATTTTGCTTTTTCAAGCTTGTGCTTTTTAAGTTGTCGTCTGGATGATAAACAAGTCTGCAGCCATGCTGGAACCTCTGTGAGGCTGTACACAGCAGTGCCATGAGCTATATGCTAACATTAGCATGTCAGCACACTGATGTTGTATGCATATTTGCCATTTCCTTTCATGCAAACTTTTGCATGTTTGTGCGATAATATTGCATGCTAATCAGTGCAAAATACAAACTACTTTAAACTAGCTTATGCTAATCCGAGTGTGATTATTAGTTTTGCAGGTATTTGATCATTAAACAAATTTATAACATTTTAGTGTCATCTGTGCTCTTTTTTTTGAGAGAGAAAATCAAGTCATCATAACAGAAATGCTACAGGCTACAATACGCCATAAAGCATTTAAAGCATCATATACAGTGTGAACATGTACTTTATTCATCAGTGTGTGTTTTTCTCCTGCAATTTTCTGACTTTAATGTCAGTTTTAAGCGGCACTTAGACTTTAAAATCAGGGAAAGGGGCTAAAGCCTTTCTAGTCTGAGAGCCACTGCTTTGAAGAACATGAATAGCTGCACGGACTCAATGAAAATCCATCCAGAGCTGTTGATACATTCGTGTCTGGATCTAAATGGTGAACCAACTGACTGGCCAACTGACTAGCATGGCTAAAAAACAAGTAAAACGGGTTTTAATGACCCTCGGCTACATTTCAAACAGAGACAAATAATGAGAGTAAAGAGAAGGCAGCAGAATGTGCATGTAAACAGCAGAGGCAGTGCTTTCTGGTCTTCAACACTGTGACACTCACACACGCAATTTATTTCCTGGCAGTAGCTTCACAGACCTTAAACTAGACCACATCTGAAAGCATTCATGTGGAAAGTGCAGGAAATAAGGCTTTGTCGGGCCGGCACATATGATCCACCACTCAGCCTGAAGTACAATTGAAATGGCGAGTGACATCCCTCCACTGCATTCAGCTGGTGACACCAGAGACTTCATAAAGAGCCTGCACAGGCATCAGAGATGGATCTATCATGTCTGTAGCCAGCATGCAAAGTAAAGCCAGACCAACTAAAAAGGACAGTTCAGTTCTACAATCACATGTTATTTGTGTGATCTGCGTTTCTGAGAAGTTGAGTTGGAAAAAAAAAAACAGCAATTAATGTGTCTTATAAGGAATTTAGCTGTTGAATTTTCTGCTCTTTGTGCTCTTCTCTTTATCTATTTAACATTAGCTAAAGCTAATTTGCAGTGCTTCATTTTCTTATGTTAATAATTGCTAAAGTTGTGGATCATAGCAGCTCCAACACAAGAAGTCAAACATTTCATGTACTAGCTAGAATAAACAATAAAATGTTGACTGATGGGACTACAAAAAGGCCTTTATTGACAAGAAAACAGACTGAATTTGTACCTTTACTGCTGTGTAGTTACTTGCTGTGTCTGTTGTTGATGTCATTATGGAATAACAATGCATTGCACACCTCCAACAATAAAGAGAAAGTGAGAGCGAAAGAAAGATGGGGTCAGAGAGAAAGACTCTTCCTCACAAATGCTCCTGCTTTCTTGACATCAGAGAGGGGTTTATTTGTTTCACTTTCTTTGTCAGAGACGATGAGGGAAAAAAAAAAAGAGCGAGTGAGACCAGGAGATAAGGGACCAACTGCGGGGAGACGATGTTCTTTGAACAACGACTGAATGAAAGTGGGGAGATTTAGTCAAGGATTCCTCCCTCTCTTCCTTGTTGCATTAATTCAAAAGCTTTGCTCTGTTTACTGAGGATGCACTGACATTTTCTCCTTGCAGTCTTTGTCAAGCTGCCACGTAATCACAGCCTCAGATGCAACTGTAATTTTAAATGTAAATATCAAATCATCATGCACATCAGCATGTACATTGGAAGCAATGATGCTATACAAATTTTATTAACACAATTTGGCCTATTTTCACTAATCATATGACTCTGACAAACTGTAATCATTCACCTTGAAACCTTTAATGGTCTTATCACTTAGTCTAATTCCAAACCATTTAACAATTATATAGGCTACAGGCAATTTAGCACACTTTCCATGTCCTATTATTTAATATATGGTCATGATTTCTTATATAATTTATGACCATGTAGGAATACTTGACATTTAAAAGCCTTTTGTCACTATAATAGTTTAAATATGTCTCCCAAAAAAAAAAACCTTTTTCTCTTTTGCTTCCAACTCTCACAGTCCTCGCTGGCACTATTGGGATCTTGGCAGCTAATGTCCCGCCCCAGGAAAAATAGGCCTACTTGCCAGGACAATTCCAATCTCACAGCAGGTGGGAAAACAAAGCTTTTATCCGACTAAAATTGGTCAATTAGGTCCAAATAAAGTTTAATATTTCTCCCCTTCCCTTCAGGGTTTGCGGATGACAAAACGAAAAAGAGAAAAGACCTTGATTTTGCTCATTTAGGACATGCGACGATTTTTAATTACCCGATGGAAAGAGTCTTTTATTGAGCTACACGGCTTTGCACTGTCACCTGTCCTCTCTAATTGCGCGTCTTCACTCCTGAGGGGAGTTGGAGGGGAATGTAATTACGCTGAGATCAATAGTCAAGCGTCGACGATGACACAGTAACGATTCGTATTATATGCAGATTGATTCATTTCCGGACATTGTTTAGTTTAATTTAATGGAAGTCTACAAGGATGTGGGGGGGTGTCTTTCACTTTCAGAGAACAAGGCCATAAAGACAATTATATGGGCAAGTTTAATTGCCTGGGAACTATATGGACTGATTAAACACCACAGTAAGAGCAACTTACTGTGGGTTTGGGGTAAATTTGGAGCCATGTTGGATACTTAAGGCAGTTAATTTCACTGTTTTGAAGGCTTAAAAACAGCAACTTGATGAGAATGAGAGAAAATAATTCTTTGTTAAAGAAACTGTAAGTAAAATCTGTAGAGGAAGACAAGGATTCTAACTAACAGCTCTATGAGACCATGGTGCTCAACCAACATGATATTTGGATTAGATTCATTGAAATGTTGACTTGATGATTGCACTCAGTGATAAGAAACCATAACTGTTTGCACCCCTTTGCATGGTAATCCAATAGCTGCCAAAGGAAGAGTCAGTGGTCACCAGCGGTTAGTGGTAGTCATCCTCTGGGGAGCATGAAAAAACATGAAAAACAGGGTTCTGCAACAATCCATCCATTGATTGTCAAGGTATTCACTACAGATTAAATATATATATGATTTAAAAGCCAAGGGATCACCAAAGACAGTAGAATTCCTCCTCTGGGGACCACGAATGTCAAATTTCATGGCAATCTATTAAATATGGAGGACTTTTACATTTCTGTATTTTTAAAATAAAGTAAGGATGCTGTGTTTGATGTATGTTAAAATAGAGTGCAATCATTTGTAAAAGAAAAACTGTTTACCAACAACAGTTGCATGACCTATTTCTGATTCATGAAATACTAAACCTCATGCAGTGTGAGGAACCTCAGCTCATGCTTGCTTGTGAATGACTGAGCCTTTGGAGGAAAATTTAAATCCGCAATGTTATTTCCACCTCCAGTCTAATAAAGATATTTCAACCTGGATGAAAGTAGAAGACCAGTTTCCATCCTCGTTATCGCTATTCATACACCCACATTGCTAAAACCTTCGGATTTTGCAGAATTTTATTCTTAAGAAACTTAAACTTTTTGGATTTATATCTTTAGAATAATCCTTGATCTATTCAAATTGCCTTTAATAGTTCTTTAAGTGGCCATGTCTTGCACCTTAATGTCTATGATTGCTCCGGACACAAGATGCTGCCTCTAAATATCCAACAAACCTCTGGTACATCGGTATTGATATCATACTTTCAAGATTTCTCTCTTTCAACATTACTCACCGTTCCAGAGTTACGGTGAAAGAGAATATTTGATAGATGGGGCCATCGACTTGAAAGGCCACTGAGGATATGTAAGAGTGTCTACCGGTGACTTTAAAGTGCAAATAATCTACAGAAATACATTCTGTACAGCAGACAGCTGTCTCCCCGATGTAACGTAGCTTCTGCTGAATGCTTGTCAGCTTTTACTGACACCGCCAGTGCGTATTCAAAGCAGACATCTATAGTAAAATGCCACGCTCGAAAACAATAAAAAATGATAGGTCCTTCGAGTGGCTGAGTCATTTCGCGACGACACCGGGATAGATGGAAGGGAAGGGAGAAAAAAAAGGAGGGAAATAAACAGCAAGTGACAGAAACAGAAAAGGGAAAAGCAGACATGTCGAAAGGAGAGAAACAACGGGAGATGTCAGAAATAGATGAAAGTTGCCTTGTGTGACTCCAGGTTTTTATGAAGTGCGTGCCCCAGAGACGGTGACACCACTCCCCATGCTCAAGAGGAGACTTAATTTAGGAAGAGGCAGAGGTCTGCTCTCTGTGGTGAGTTTGAGGCCGGTCACCGAGTCCCTGCAGATGACTGCGAAGGCTCTGTTTGTCAGAATGGGTTTTTCTGTCGGGGACCATTTCAGCCAAGCATCCATTACTGAAACCCCCCGAATTCATGCAACATTAAACTGGCAGTAGCCCAGCTGGTCACTTTCTCCATCTGAATGAGACACCAGAGCGAAACCCCTTTGAGGAAATGTACACCAGGATAAATGAAGCAATATTATTGGGCGTGGATCGATGCTTCGCCGGAGCGGGCAGCTTGGTTTCATCAGAATTTTTCAACAGCACTAAAAAAATGCCTCTGGTGGACTATTCTCTGAGCGAGATCCATTTAAAAGGGCATTTAAAATGGAACCAGGACACATTCAACAAAAGCTCCCTCTGCTAACCAACCCAACAAAGATTTCCTCTCTCACACCATACCTGTTTATGAAAACTCCTTATGGCTGCTGTCATGGTATAAGTCTACGGTTTATTTGGTTGTATCTTTTGCCAATATACCGCTTGTATTCTATAAAAATATGTGGCACATCAAATCTGATAAAAACTAATGGATATTTAGATATTTTACAGGTCCTTTTCAATGTAAAACCAAGATCAATACCTCTTTTAAATCTATAGCTTCATCTATATTTTCAGTAAATCTTATTGTAGACTGCTGTCGATACTGAAGAAAACATGTGAATCTGATGATTGCAAGGCAGGATCTAAAGTCATCTATGCAATTTTCAACCTATTGATTGGCTTTTATCTTGGAGATTGACATGTTCCTGCCACACAGATTGATTTCCGCTAATTGCCGCAGCTTTTGATTGTGTCAATGTGTTTAAATTTGACCGAGTTATGACTGACGTGTTTCGACAATCTTCTTGATGCATCTCCTCAATTGAGTGAAAGGAAAATCTATATTCTATTGCAAAGGTTCAGCTCTCTATGCCTGTTTGTAGTGCAACATTAGCTCTGTAATGACAAAGACAAACCTTTTGAAAGAACCTGACTTTTGTTCTTCTGTTGTCCTCTTTGCACCTTTGTCTAAGTATCTTTATTGGATTTTTAATCGTTTTAAGGTGTTCGTCACCCCTGGGCAACTTAGCTGTTAACCACACCTACCATCATTCAGCTTTTCAGCCTATTGATGTCTAAATATGGGTGTCATCTCCATTTTCAAACGTTCTGACCCTACTAAAATCCAAGTGGGATCCAAACGTTGTCATTTTGTGACATGGAATAAGTGTTTCAGGTGTAATCTTCCTTCATTCAGTGTTTTTTTTCCCCCTCCTGATAGCCTTGCATCTACGTGATTTGCGTAAAAGCACTCTCCTTCAATCTGTGCCACGTTTGAACATCTTTGTTTTGCTTTTGTTTTGCAGTCTCCGTCTTCTGCCGGGGCTTAATCACAGTGATCACATCACTCTTGTCATGAGTGGAGTGCAAAACCACTAGCTATCGAGGGGCACACCAAAGACAGAGGTGGGAGTCGGGCGCTCCAGCCTCTCTTCATCCCACCCACACCCCCACCCCCCTACCTCTTGAATGGAGGGCATTGGGGAGAGTGGAGTGTTTGGGGCTTTTTATTCTCATCGAGCTCTTGTTCTGATTGTTAGCTGAATAAAGAAAAACTCCATGTAAATGCAGCTTCTGTTCCAAACCCCTCAGTCTTTTTCATTCAGAAAGAGTCTCAGCTTGAAATGGGTGGTGTGGACCTTTTTACTGTTTTACCTCAGATTTATCAGCTATATTTCTGTTTTATACTTAAGACTGAAAGGTAGAAATGACAGGTTTTATATATCCGGTATAGAATGGAAATTTGAGCCTTAAAACAAGGAAGCAGAGGAAGAAAATCTGATTTTGTCTCTCAACAACCGCTAGATTGTTTTCTTCGACTAACAAGTCGGCACTTGCTGAAAACAAAAAAGCTGTAATAAGTGCATAAACCCATTTCTCATGCTGTTCTGAATAAAGACAAAGAAGCATAATGGCATCAACGAGACACTTAAAATAACCAACTCAGGGCCTGCGGTAAGCCTTAATTCACTTATTTTGATCAAATATTGCCAGGACTCAACAATGTGTCCCTTTTAACGCAACTAGGAGAAAGAAATCTAGATTGATTCTTCAGTCTTTATCATTGTACAGTAAAAATAAGAGCATTTAAATGTCTTAACTCTGAACAGAAAAAGCACAAAGACTCCATGCTGCTAATGTAGGACACTCGCTGTCTTTCAGTCTGAATGTTTCTATACCTCTGATCACTACCGGATCTCAACGCTTCCAGTTGTTTCATTTCCATTTGATTGTTTTTTAAATGTCACAACAAATCTAATCCTTAACCTTGTTTACATGTTCATTTTGTCAGGTGTGTTAAATATAAAACCACAGCTAAAGGAACCAATCCTATCAACTTGAAGGGTGGAGCTTTGGATAAATGAGAGATATCAGGGGAAAAGCCAGTTGTAGTTATTTTTTCTGTCTTTTACAGGCTTGGTTTCACCATTTTCAAGTGGTATGTTTCCTCAAACACAAAACTTGGAGGATGTAGGTTGCTAATTGGGAAACTAACAGGAAAAAAACAAGAAGATAAAGCATAAATGGGTCACTTGGGTTCTGGAAAGCATGTTTGTGGGAACAAAACTCCCCAGAAAGCCACTAATTCTATCAAAGTGGCAGAAAAACAAAAGGGTTAGACCCGAAACAAAAGAAATCAAAGCTGAGAGTCAGTGTGAAGGGCGGCTACAATGTGAGATGTAATGCAAGCTAAAGAAAAACACTTCTGACACACACTGAAATCGAACACACACACAAACAGAAAAACACAGAGAGCAAGCTGAAGGTGTTGACTCTCTGGAGACAGACAACCAGCCGAGCAGAGACACCAGCCTCCTTACATGACCTCCTCTCAGCAGGCTGATCACCATCGGCTGAGGGAGAACATCACAGGTGAACTCAATAGCTCCTGATGTGCACAGGTGAGGGGAGCCAACAAGCCAGATCATTAGGATCCCTCTGAATTTAACACGAAACAATAGAAAAGAAGTTTTTCTTCCTGCAGTAACCTGTTTTGCCACATCAATTACATTAAAGCTTGTTATTGATTCATTTATTTATTCTAAGGAGACGGAGAGTATTAGCCAACATGCTGGAAAGCCATTATTTTAAATGTTTTATCCACTGACAAACAAATCTGCATATATGTATTGTGTTAGATAATTTAACCTGCAAAGTAAAAGCAAAACAAACATGTTGAGTTACATCTAAACCAATATTGAGCATTAAAGAAAAAAATCTCAATGAAACTTTGATTGAACGGAGATACACAGATGACTTTTTGGTGGTTTAATCGATGCTACGAAAACACCTGTGTTGCTCTATAAAATAATTACAAAGACATTGTGACAGCAGTTCGTGTGAGGCAAGGAATCTATAAAGACCGGCCCCTGGTGAGAAGCTGCCATGTGTATCTGAGCTACCACCTGAGCAGCTGGGAGAGCTTGGTGGCAGATAAAATCCAACCTGTCAATCTCCATTACCTGAGACACTCCGGCTGTTTTGTGGCTGAACACTATGGCTGAAGTCAAACACAGGACTTCTCAAAGGCGAGGAGGTTCTAAGCTGTTATTTTGTTCCTCTGAACTGAGTTTATTTTTCAAAGCCATAGAAAAAAATATCAAATAGACACACAGTTTGTATTGTTTTCTGCATGGGAAGAATCTATTGACACCTAGCCCCTTAATCCAACCTTTACCATCACAACTAAACCCCTGATCTTAACCTAAATTTAATTCTAACCCAAAAAAACAAGTCTTTACAATCAAACAGCTAAATTCGGCCCCCAAAGTAACAGAAGGTCCATTTGGGTTCATGTGAGGTCAGTTTTAAAGTCCCCACTTGGATTTAAAACACATATAAAGAGCTCAGTTTCTTAAGTGTGCCATATAGTTTGATATATGACATTTCATGTCCCGTTTATATCAGATTCAAGATGACCGACCAGTCACCATGAACACTGTACGCAGCTGATCCCTATCCTATCTGGAGGAAGTGATCTGATTGCTGTGTAAATAACTCTGACAGTCCTTCATGCTGTCTAATAAAACCAGTGAGATATTGTGTAAAATGCTGACAGAGGTGGAAACAGGCAGCCAATGTTAATCTACAGGAAGTGACACATTACAGCGTCTCAGGTTAAAAGGTAAAACAATAATGTCAAAGTATGTTGTCAGCAACAAAATCTCTTCAGCTTTAGCTATAATAACTGTTTTTTCACAGTAGAAATACAGCAGTCCTGAGGATTTTTCTGCAAAACATGGCATAAATAAACCCGGTTTTAACAACAGTTTTAACTTTCTGCGTTGTCACTGTCCTCGTTTTATGGGCTTAAGAACTGGATCAGCCTCAAACTTCAGCCCATAAATGTGGTTTTAATCTTTTTACCTCAGTTTTTGGATCATTACAACATCAATAATTACAGTCTATCCGGTTTAAACTGCATATGTACCTCAGTTAAGCCGCAGTTGATGCGTTTTAACAGATGTGAGTCTTGTCCTTGTTTTGAAACATCAGTAAACACCTGCTAATTTATTTGGCAGTACCTATAATTATAATGCAACGGCCTCCATAGGTTTATATTTAGATGTGAAAAAAGAACATTAGGCATAAATGGATTATCCCCATTTGCCTGCCTGCAGACACCTCTCAGATATCAGGTGTTTACCGCAGAGCGAGCGGTGGGCTTGTTTAACAATAAAATGCACCTATCTGACGTGAGCGTGGCGGTGGTACAGTAGGTGTCTAGCATTAATTACAAAAAATGTAATCCTCTGTGCTGAACCTTCAGCTGGGGACAGCCTCGACTACAGCTTAGCTTGCCAGTACTTAAAAATAAAACAAACCTCCACAGTACATTTTCTCAGTAATTAACATCCATTCCATTACTGCCCTATTATGCTTACTTGATAGACTGAAGGTTGGTATTGATGCCTTTTTTTTTCAGCGCTCACGTCCACACAACACATGAGTCATCAGTGGTATTATGAATAGATGTAAGCTTGTGTAAATCAAACATAGAGAACCTTGCCAGCAGGCACAACAACAAGAAAGTTCTAATAAAACCCCTTTTTTTATTATCAATAAGCTGCCAGATCATATAGAATGACGAACGGTGCTCGTCATCACCTACGAGGTGGATTAAGAGACTAAAACTACAATCTTTCAGTCCGTTTAGAGCAACACACGAGCAAGATTTAAGACCTTGTTGACGACTGGCATGTTTTCCAGTTCAGAGTGTTGCTTTTATGCCGTCACTTAGTCTTTGTGTGAAACCTCACCGCACATACGGAGCCGACATATTTGAAGACAAAGTGTGCTTGCATACCCCATGCCATGGATCAATGACCAGCAGGAGATCAGAGCTGCCAAGTGGATCACCACACTAGACCTGTACAGTGGGTACTGGCAGTGGCAGTGATAGTATTCATGCAGATCTTACAAGGTGTGCTCACGGCACACCAGCTGGACTCAAGTTTACACAGATGCACCGGGAGGCAGAAGGTAAAGCTACAAGGAGATACTTTATCCACTAAAACTGGCTGGCTGGAACTGGCAGCTTGTGCGAGCAACACTGTCCCCTTTCCCAAACAGAAGCACAACACTCTCATCACCTGGACTTCATTCATTTGTGGCCATCAGGATCAAATCTTCACTACAGAACCTCTTGCAACCCTTTTATACTCTGAGTCATAGCAGAAAAATCTACAAAACAACTTCTGCAAGTCATGTTTTCTTGCAGCTACAGTTGGGGAGTCAGTCACAAATGTTTAAAAAATGCACTTGCAACCTTGTGTTTTTGGATCTGCCAGCAAACTTACACTTCTGCGACATCGCCAACCTTTGACAAAAAGCAAAGAGAGAATTTTTTCTTTTTCTGCATGGATCTAGCAAGAGGGCAGCCAGGATGCCTCCTGCTTGACAAAATACAGCCCTTGTGAAGCTTCAAAAACTTCTCATTTCTCGCTCCTTGAGAACCAAAATGCGGGAGATTTGCCGAAACATATGAATTCCGAGATTAAGTCCACACCATCCACCGCCATGCCAGTCTCACTGATGTTTCTCCTCACAGTTTGTCTATGTGTGTGTGTGTGTCTGGATGTGTGCATGGCTCTGGTTGCTATGGTTATGCCTTTCTTTGGATCAGTCTGCAGGCAGATAAATAATGCACACTAATGCTGGCGTGGTGACAGCACTGCAGCAAGCTGTTGCTCACCTCGTCTCTGCTCTGGAAACACTCACAAATACAGACATAAATATGCTAATGTGCACATGCAGCAACATGGATGCACGGATACACGCATCTGTCAGTGTACACAAAGCTCGAAAACTGTTTGTAATCTAGGTGCAGTGTGAAACAACAAGCACTCACAGGCTATTTTCTTTTTTTTTTAATGTCATCTCTGGATTTGATTGAACAAAAGCTTAACAGCGTTGCCAGGCTGTCAAAACTGTTCCAATAGAGTGTGCAATCAGAGTTTGTTTTGACACAACCTTGTCTAATGAAGCAGGTGAACAAACTTTGATGGACTGATGTCAATACCTTCCCCACTGCGGGGCTGCGTTCAAAGGTTTCCATTAGCGTCTGCCTGCTCAAAATTTCTCGAAACAGAATGTGTGAGTCGGCGCCAAATGAAGGAAGAGCAAACAGCGTCGATGCAGCACATGGTTATCTTTATGTATGTGGTCCAAGGGTGAATATAGATGGAGTTTGGTGTATCTTTGTGCTGTCACTCAAAGCGTCCGCTGACAAGATGTTCATTTGCATAGTTCTGCCTCGGTCCTACATTATTTTTATTGCACAAGTCGACATTTTGCAATCTAAAGAGAGAAATCTTTCTCCGTAGAAGAGGCAGAAATCAAATGTATTTCTGGGTAATGTAGGAAGTCTCTTGCTGGGAAAAAGGTCAATGAGAGGTGAAGTAAAAAAAAACAAAAAACTGACAGATGCTGACACCTCAGTATTGCATTTCCACTTAAAAAGCCAACTTTTTCTTTTGATATCTTTTAATTTAACAATGTAAAATTTACCTATTTGCTTAAAAATCATTCATCAATACAAATTACTTCCCGTAATTTCCGGACTATAAGCCGCTACTTTTTTCCGATGCTTTGAACCCTGCGGCTTAAACCATGATGCGGCTAATTTATGGACGAATATAAACGAATACAAACGAGAAAGTGTGTGACGAAGTAATTCTGAGGCTGTTAAATTCCGACACTGAAGAAGACAGCTTTAGTGGTTTTA